>JAKJJM010042713.1:0-16438 GCA_021901965.1 Pipa carvalhoi
TTTTTTTTTTTTTTTTGTTGCCGGGTGTCACTAACACCTAGCAACCAAAAAAAAATCAATTAATCCAGGGCTTAAAGTGCACGTCACCTCAAATCACGATTTAGCAGGGATCTGATTGGAGGAGCTGTAATGTCAATCATTTAGCCCCGCCCAACCCAACTCGGGAAAGAAAAGTCGGGCTGACAGGGAAGATGACAGAGAGAAAAGCTGCATAAAGGTACATTTTTTTAAAATACATTTACAAAATTATTTCATTAGTAGAACCTAAATTAGCATTAGATATTTGAGGCGACAGGTGCAAATTTATCTTTTTTTTTTTTTTCATGACTTTTCTTTCTGCTCAAGCTCTCTACTATAACTTCTCCAGTAGGTGCTTAAAGGAGCAGTAACAACCCCAAAAAAAACAAAAAAACAAAACAATCCTGTATGAATTGGAACAGCGCTTATTTAAATACAGCACTTGTAAAAATGTTCACTGCTCTTTTAACTCTGTTGCTAAGCTAATGGACCTATAGCAAATGGGAGGACCATTAAAATATAAACCAGAGACGTTCGGAATCTTATAAGTTATTTCTACAAAACACTCCGAATAAACCCCAAGGTGTGCAACCTATTTAATGCTTTCCACCGTTTCATAACCATCCGAAGTTCTGAAATTTCTCAAAAATGTCCACAACCAGTTCCTCAAAATGTCTTCACTCCTCAAAGGACTTCAGGGCAAACAGTGACAGTTTACAGTCCCTCCCAAAGCTAGGGGAAATTGTATGACTCAATAATGAAATTCCAGCAGTCCCTTCTCATCCGTCCTCCCTTTAAATAAATGACTTTACATTCTTATACCCGCCCCCAGCCTCGCATTGCCAGCTGTCCGTCAATCCCCAAATTGAAGGGCGTTCTTCAAACCACTCTATCAATTTTAAATGTGTCACTTGCCCACCATCTTCTTACACACAAACACTGAAAACTTTCCATCTGTCCAAGTGAGTCATGACACCATCACTTGTGCTAAGTTTACATACACATGGAATCCCTGCTATTCCCTGCTTGCAGTTATTCCAGTTATACTTATCCGTATTCACTACACCCTAACGTGCAGTCTGCATTCGGATGTAATTTAAGGACCCCCTATCTGCTCCAGCTATCTAACTGCATGGAAATATTTTAGGCGCTTAAAGAATTTCATTGCTCCTAGACGATGACAACTCCCTAAATTAAAAGAAATCTGAGGACTATACAACCGACCCATTAAAATAGTTTTACATTTTCTACGGTGCATTAAAGGACAGTTCTTTAAATAATAGTCTTTTATTATATGGCAGGCGCTAGTATTCCAAGTTCATTTTGCAACTGAGCCTCGTAAATAACTGAAAAAGCCTAACTTGGCAATTAAAACGACAATGAAGTATAAGGGTGGCATGCTTACTGCAATCAGTCATAAATAAAGGGTACATGATGCGTGCGGGTTGTAAAAATACTAGAGTCCAAGTGACCGCAAATAGGTCGGGCAGTGGTACTTCTGCATTTAAAGCGTTAGAAGATTTACAACATGAAACATTTTATTTGCATGACATTTAAAATCTATAAAATGGCAAAAGACCAAAGCAGGACATGTATGCAAGTTGGGTATATGGCTCTGGCTGTATCTGTTCGGATACCCCAGTGGTCCTGGATGCATAGCTGACCATGGGAGCATAAAGGTGTGCATGTCTCCACCTACCTTTTTCTGCTCATGCTCAAACTGCTTCTGAACATGTGCAGAAGAAAAAAACATCGATGCTGAAGAGGAAGCAGGAAGTGAAGAGGATCGTAGTGCTGCAGCAGAAGAAAAGTACATCTGCTCGATCTTAAAGCAGCAGTTATCCCTGGAGCGATGAAGGTAATCGCTAAGTATTTCCTCCCTTGAGAATTACCCAAGAGAAAAACAAGCTTAGATCACCTTTAAACCACGCATGGTGACCTGCAGATACCTAGATTTTTATCTACAACCCTGATACACAAATAGAAAACAGTGGCGCTAGACCTCTTGACCAGAAGTCTTTTACTCTGGTCATTTCCTATTGCTTTTCCACAAACAGAAAACTACTGGCCAAAAAAAAAAAGCAGCTCCACCGCTAGTTCTCAGCTCTTGATTTCACAATTAAACAAGTCCTTGAATGCATGAAACCGCAGATGCAGGTGAATGCGGTAGAACCCCTAAAAAGAAAGGTTTTATGGACTTACCGCGAGTGTTGGTGGCCATGTCAGCTACCTTCTGAAAAGCATCCAAAAATGCGGCCGCAGCCACTACCGTGGTCCTGAAAAAGAGAAGAGAAATGTTTAGTTAAGCATGGGGTTCTTTTTCTGCCTTATTCCCAGGATAGGGTGGGTTGACTAATTTGTTAGCTCCAGTAAAGATACAGAACCTCCTATTTTGCTGGAAGGCTGTGGCTTAGCGCTCAGTGCAACACAATGCTGATTTCATCTTTTATGGTACAGGTGCAGCTACGTTTCAGGGAGCATAACCACTCTTCGTCAGGTTGACGAAGGTTGGTTATGCCCCCAAAACGTAGCAGCACCTGTACCACTCACCCATGGTCAAATAAACAAAGTTATACACCTATATCTGCATATCGTGTGTGCAAATTCTTTCAAACAAACATGGTGATGTTTGGCCTAGCATCCAAGAATTTTGCACCACCTTTAAAAACATAAATTGGAATGCACCACTACACACATTCTTCTACAGTTCATCATTCATGGCCAATTCAGGAACATGGCCAGCTGCCCCCAAAGCTTGGCAGTGCACAAAAAGTAGGTATGTGTTGTCACATCTAGTGCCACAGTGCTCAAATCGGCAATCTGGTGCGTCAGCATAGGACCTTGCAGGCCACAAAGTATAAGGATGTTGAGTTTGACCTAGATAGTAACCAAAGTGTTATTTTATTTCTTCACTGAGCAATAAAAAGGCGAATGAACATTTACCATATCAGCGGGTTAGGAAACCACTGACAAACTGCCCAACATATCAGCAGGGGAAATCTAGTCCTGGGTTTGGTATGCCAAAGTATAATTCATAAGAGCAAGAAACAGCTCTTAACCTCGCTGACAGCCCAACTGGTATTAACAGTCTTATCTCAGAAGCCATGATTGATGAAACTGCAATAGTCTTATAGGATAGTTACAATTAAAAGAGAGAAGCTGTCCTTAAGAGAAAAAGCCAAGATCTTTCCCAAGAGGCAATGCTCCGCGGCACGTTTATTAATAAAGGATTCTTGGTATTCTCTAAGGTAAGCAGACCTCGAAAAGAAATGCATATTGATTCAGAACAGAGCCTATTGCTTTTCTTATCCTTTGTTAAATGAATACATTTCTAGAGGAGATATGGGCTGAAAATATTACCACTGTCGACAAGAGGCAGATATATTCTACGTAAGCTGGAATTTAAATACATTATGCATACAGCTGCAGACTGCAAGAAGGAAACTAGTTAATGTCTTGATCTCAATTTTTTTTTTCCCCCATCTTCTTCTTTAACCCAGATCAGCTTCTGCAACCCAGGCACTTATGTTTCCATAGCAACAGATTTCTCTGTCCTTTGTCACCGAGATCTCGTTCCTGAGTGAACCAAGGCTGGCGAATTGGCGCGCAGAGAGGGCCGCGTGTGAAAGACGTCAGCTCTGCTTCTCCGCTCGACCCCCTCTATGCCCCAGTTCTGGGAAAAGCAAAAAAAAAAAATTTTGTTTTAACACTTTCCCTAGCATACTGTGAAGGTTGCCAAGAGCCCGTAAGTAGAAAGCGTCAGCAGCTCGAACTTCACTTACATACAGGACCTTCTCCAAGTCCATCATTTTAACTTTTCCTTAAAGGGAAAATGTACCTTTAGTCATACCCATTGACTATCAATTAATCTGCAGAAAACGGACATTAAGAGATCACCAACACTAAAAAATTTAAATGATTCAGTTGTGTTACTATATATTCAGTCTGTGCTTCCAAATATTCTTTAAAGTATGATATTGTCAGGATGCTGACCAGCAGAGGTTAACTGGCTGCGGGCCCACGGCCAATCAGATTCTCGCCCAGGTATTTAAAAAGGCAAGTCTTCCCAGACCTTCTTCCTAGAGACATGTTGGCTTTTAAAAGGGAAGTAGGTAGGAATTAAAGTGTTGTTTAGACCAGGGGTCCCCAAATGCCGGATTGCGGACCACTACCGGTCCACGGACCCCTTGGCACGGGGTTGCTTGATGGTGACACGCGCACATTGGCTCTACCCACCTTCCCAGCGATCCGTCAAACCGTTTCTGGTTCGGGGAACCGCTCCCCAATCCAGAAAAGGTTGGGGACCGCTGGTTTAGACTCCCTGTGTCTGAGCGGGATTGTTTCTATGGCTTAGATCGGTTCTGGTACCTTCAGTCGCCTACACAGTTTCCTCAATACCTGCTCGGTTCCTGATTTTGTACTTCTGCTCCGGCAGTTCTGCTTCCTCATGCCTGGCTGTCAGCCATATATTAGCAGCTGCTCCGTGCTGTTCAGGCATAGACGTTTTACGTGCCATTACCTAGGAAACACGTATAACTGTCCTGGTTTGGGAAGTGCTCTTCCCTGGCACTGAACCATGCGATTTGCAGTGTTTCCCTTCCCAGCTGATTTAGGCGCTTTTGGGGAGTATCTTTGCTAGATGTATCTTGCTCCCTGTTCCGCAGCCTGCTAAGAGAGTTCATAGGCCAGTTTCACACTGGCTGTTCTGTAGCTGAGCTGGAGAAATAGAATCCTTTGTATTCCTGTGGGTTAATCTACACAGGCTATTTTGTTTTGCACAATGGTCAATAATGAGTCTAATAAAAACAGCTCAGCTACAAAACAGCTAGATTTCCATTAGATATTCCAGGTAAGAATAAATTGGTACTAGCAGTACCTTACTGACGGACAAACTCATGGGATTTCATTATGACTGCCCCGAGAATGGGACTTGAAAGCCAAATAAACACTAGTCACATTGCATTTCCTGGGTCTTGTAAGCAAGCACTCCCCCTATGATCCAAAGAACTAGGATCAGCTTGCAAGGAAAAACCCATAGAGTTCCTTAGGGGGTATCTGCCTATGTTTCAGGGGATATACACCTTGCTTTTAAACCAAGTGCCTGGTTGCTGTATTAGCATCTGTGAGCCAAATGCACCTGTTTACAGTGTCTGCGTACACATTATTAACTTCCAAACACGATTTAAAGGTCATTTCAGCGTTTAGGACATTTCAAATAAATATAGTTACTAATTAACTCATCTTTTGTTTAATTATGGAATCCTTAATCAGAAAGTGCATTTTCAGAACGAGGGATAAAACACGTATAAAGAGCAGACCTTAAACTGTAATCTTGTTTATAGCTTAAAGGTTGATATTAGACATTAGACTTTGCCTTTATTTATATTTCGGGTTGTTTGCGCCAGTAAATCCCCAGGGCTAAGAAGCTCCCTGTCTACACCCTTAATCCCACACAAGATGGAACTCCCAGGTCACGGCCCCCATGTCAATCATCCACTAGTGGAAGATGAGAAAACTCAGGAGTAAAGACAGATATAGTTAAACAGAAACAAAGGGAGACTGGAACATGTGAACTGTAACACATGGGAACTCTGGCAGTAAACCATACAGAGACAGAAAGATGCTAAGGATGCAGGCATAAACTGTGGAAAAGAGGTTTTGCCAAGACTCATGATTACTGTGGGCAAGTCTGACCCAAGGAAGAAGCTCTAACCGTCTTGCTGTGCCAATGCATAGGTTAAACGTGTTCAAGTAACTCGTTAACAAACGCAAGCCTGACCATTGTCTGCAGATGATAGCCTAGAGGTGAAATGAATTTAAATACCCAGATAACAGAATGTCCAGCTCCACAAATCTATAATAAAATACATGGAAATATTTATCCAAGGAACTTCTGGGTCAAGCAAGTAAATTTTTGTCATGCTTAAATTGTTCACTGCTACATAACCCACTAATGGCTTTATAAATAAAAAATAAACACGCGTACATGAACTTGCCGAATAACCCTGAAATGGGTACAAGCACTACATCATTTTGGAAGAAGAAGAATCCACATGGAAGAAATTGCTCACAAGAGGAACTTTGGGAGAGAAATCCTCCAACGTCAACTGAAGAAGCATCCCAGAATGAATTCCTTCTCTAATTTTGGATTCAGAAGAAAAAAAACCGTTTGAGATACCCAAAAGTATGAACAGACTCACTGGACCAGTTTCTAGAATCAGCTGATTTTTCTGGTGAAAGACGTGTGAAAAGCAACTGCATGGGAGTGATCCCTGATAAATTGCAGTTAAACATTTGACGATCCCAAACACTGTTTTAAGACCTCAAGACCCACACAGATCCAGTACACCGAAGAATTAAAGATACTGCAATGGGATCCATCTTAAAAAGGGTTGTTAAGTTTGTTTAAATCAAGGTGCAAGGAAGAAGATTTATAGCACATTCTTATGTGTAGGAAGAGATTCAGCCTGTTATTTCAAAAATACATCTGAAAAAAGGTTTAAAACAGGTTGCGGAACTATAGAGATGGGGAATCAAGGAAATACCAGGTAAAGTCTTTTGTTTGAGGACCTGAAAGACAGGGGTCATAACACAAGGAACTCCATTTGGAAAGCTCCTCTAATGCCCAATCAATCACAAGAATGTGACACTGGAGCCAGGATAGGCTTCACAAGACTGGATTTCTTAAGTACTGCAACACCTAGCAGAGGAGAGTTCCTGTGGAAAAGACCAACCTGTAGCTGGAGGGTGCTGTCCCATAATAAATTAACAAACATTGCTTAGAAGTGCACACCAAAAACAAAATGGGTGTGGTGCTAGACTCTTGGATGCTGGGTGCACACCACCAGAATTAATGAAGTAAGGAAAAAGAATCTGCACACACAGGCTCGCAGGTAGGTAAAGAACCTAATTTAATGGACCATAGATGCAGGTTACAGTAACATTTTGGGGGGGGTAAGTCCACCCTTTGTCAGGCTTACCCCTTACGTTGCTGTAACCTGCATCTACGGTCCATTAAATTAGGTTCTTTACCTACCTGCGAGCCTGTGTGTGCAGATTCTTTTTCCTTACTTCCATAATAAATTAACCCCAGGTATATAGTAAAACCATTTCACTGAAGCCCCAACGGTATTATAGTTCTAATAGTTATTCCCAACTATTTAATCAATAACAATTCCCAGAAACATGGGAATCCAGAAATGCAGTGGAAGTGATTGTATTTGTATTTATTCATTTATAAATTATGCAGCACTTTACAGAGAATCAACATTCACTTCAGTTCCTGCCCCATGGATCTTACAATCTAATTTCCCTTTACAGTCACACACACAGTATAGTATATTTTTTTGGATTGCGATATCAGCATAAACTGGTTTGTTGGGAAGTTATAAATGATGTATATGGCGAAGTTCCCCCATTTACCTGAACATCAATACCCCAAACTTTTAATGGATTCTGTACATTTAGAGCTCTGCCTCTCCTAGAAACATTCTTTTAGGCAAATGCCAATCCTTAAGGCAAAGAACTTCAGGAACGTCCCTGGAAATTAACACACTGTAGATATACAAAGTCAGTTCCTGCCAGAAGATAACCACTTAAAGATCACTGTCCCAGTTTAGTTCTGCTACCACCATACAGAACTGGAGAGCACATTGGGTCAACAAAAATAGTGACACGGTTCATCAAAAATGTTTTTAATAGCAGTCGGAAAGGCTGGAAACAATGGTGTTGTCTTTGCTCCCAGGTAAGTAATGCCCTAGCTAGGGACTCTTCTGTAAGACAATGTAAAGAAGACTAATTCAGGAATCCATTGCAGCCTTTCTAGTTTCCTCCAAAATGAGGTGGCAGCAAGCACCTGTATTTGTTCAAGACAGGCCAGAGCTAACTATAATGACTATACTACAGGATTTGTGTAGTTTAAGGAGCTCCTGGGTTTCTATCTTAACTTCTGCAAGGGTGCATGCTCGTTGGTGCAAAGAAACTCCCAAGTTAGCAACCCCCAGGTTGACCTCCCCCATTGGTGGTACAAATGCAGAACTGGAGATAAATACAATTAAACAGAGAGTTTGAAAACAGCAGAACTGTAACACACAGAAACTTTTAAATATAGAAGGCCCTAAAGACTGATAGTGAACAGCACAGAGATAGGAAACTAGCAAGTTTGCTAAAGCTCAGATGTTGAAAGCCTATATTTGGAGATATTTAAATTCCCTGACACCGAATCACATGGCTTGGCGGCTGCAACAATTGGATCATTTGCACTTAACGTCTCCCTGCTTAGCAACAAGATGCAAACTACTAAATAATGGCAACTCACCAGCAAGTAACACAAATAAATTTATATTAGAAAAAAAGTATAATTTACAACTAAGGTCATAACTAGCCAAAGTTGTCCCTGGGAGATTTCTGTCTTTTAACTTTATAGAGACTGTTCAGAATAGATTATTATTTGGCAATATGTTACAATAAGGACAGATTCTCATCATTTGTTGAATGCTACAAGAGTTAATCAAGACTAGAAAACTAAAAACAGCCCATGGAAGGGTTTCTTCATTTGGGCAAAGAAAATGTAAGTAAATGTAATTAAGAAACCCCAGTACAGTTAGAGTAGCAAGATAAGATATAAAATAATGCAGTACCCTATGTTATGAACTGCTCTCAAGTGCAAATATTGCTGAAGTGTAAAGAATGAAAACCTCTACTGGTGCAAGACTTGATTGTGCAGATGGTAAAATTGTGCAAGTTGTTCAATAACACTCCTTTATGCGCCAAATCGACAAATTAAACAACCCAGACATAGATGTGACCAAGTACTCACCGGAGCTGAGACTGAAGCTTTCCCGCTTTGTTTATAAAATCTTCCCAAACAGGATAACTTCCCTGCAAGATACAAATACAAAAGAAATGAATAACCAAAACTATTTCTATTTATTTTACAGAATATTTAGAGGTGGCAGACATGGTGGACAGAAAATCAGTCATTCTAGATGCAGACATCTTCTCTATATAAACATACTGATATATCAGATTGGGAAATGCATGTGTTTCATCAAGGAATTACCCTTCTGCTCTGATTAATAGCCATAAACTTTGTAGAGAATCTGGCAACCATAGGAGATCCACCAACCAAGAGGAATCAGAAGAAATGCAACTTATAACAAAGAAAAAAATACATGTCTCCACTGGTTTACTTTGTGACTGGCACCACAAGAACCTCAACATTCCATAAAAACCCTTCTATAATAAATGTTTTTCAACTTATCTCTGTTTTTATGCCAACGCAATTAGACCCACCACAAAATTACATGCGAACCAGACTTGTGTCTTAGGAGAAAATGCTTCAAAAGGGCAGTGCTACAATAACGGAGCTTTAGTAACCTGATCTGGTTGTTATCAGTATTTAAGTGAATGAAATGATTGTAGGATGAAGTCTTAGATTGCCCTCTTTGAGCATAATGTCAATGTACTCAAAATTATGGATGGCTTGTGATAAGAGCAACTGGTTATTGTATGAAAAACCCGGCCTTCTTTTGCAAGCTGGCAGTAAATCTCACTTGAAGAGGAATTGTTCCTACAGGCTGGAATTCAAATAGCTAACACAAAATGCCACATGTAGAGTTATATACTACATATAGACTTCCGTGTTTAGAAAAATAGCGCTAAAACACCCGTCTCTGAGAGCAAATTCAGTTGCACAGGCAATTTAAGGAATTGTTTGGCGTCGTTTTATACACAGACTTTTGTTTCGTTGTGTTGTCCACTGATACACACAAAACGCTATGTGTGACATTACCTTAAAAGGATGCCTTGGTTTAGGCCACCACAACATGGATAACTTAAGGTGTCCATACAATCAAGATCTTTCTCAACCAATTAAAACTATTTCAGTCAAACTGCCTGGCCACTGTACCAGGCAGAACAATGAACATTTCCATGTGACATGGGCTTAGGGCAATATGGGTAGTTTATAACTCCCATGTGACCTTATCGGTTGCCCTTGAAAAGAAAACTGCTCAGCAGAGCACAAATGGTGCATTTTGATTGGCCAAAGGATGTTCATGCAGCAAAGATAGTATTACTGGTTATCACTAAAATACTAATAGTGGCCTCCCATCTACCATTTTAGTCCAAGCCAATGGTCAGCAATGCACACTGGGTTGTTTTGTTTCCTTAGGGAGAATGAGAATGATTATCTGCAGAATTGCAGATTGCATTAAACTAGACATAACTATTAAACAGGCAGAAGGCTGAACTACTCTAATCTGTTTAATAACCCATGGGCCAAACAATCCAAAGCACTACCAAAAAGAGCATGAGCCCCATCACGTCTGTTTCAGCAGATGACTCTGATGTAGGTCAGCGGCCGACGGGATATTCTGTCCAGCGTTACTGAGAATGACTGGACTTGTCCAGGCACTGATCACTCAGTATTGCCATTCAGATTCGATCCAAATGGATAAGAGTTTAATTCCAGTTTGTTACAAGTACAGGCTAATTAAGACGGATTCTATTATAATGAATTGTCTGAATTAGCAAATTAAATGATTTGAGATGTACCTTGGGACCATCTTTCAACTATCAAGCTTAACTACTCTATTCGTATATTTGCTTTTCTAACAATGACAAAGATGACAATGTTAAACAAGTTAGAATATAATCCCTTCTTAGCTGTCCATCACTTGCGCATACACATTGTAGCCACCGGCAGTCACATTTTCTGGAGTAACGTGACCACTGACAGCCCCAACCTGCTCTCCCATACTTTGCCTTTATGGATGAATTCACAAACAACGTATATTGAAAAATTACTGTAAGCGGAAACACCCTTGTGAACATTTCGGTCTATGGTGCCTACCCCCAGTCATTAATCATTTTTAAACGAGTCCAGCTGTCAGGCTTACGTACCACAAACATTCTATTTAAAAGGTTTTCCAAAAAGTAAACATTAATAATTCCCATTATCTCTGCAAGATATCCGTTCATATTTTTATATGCTAAAACTATTCATTTTCCTATATGCAGTCATATTTGATTGGCTGCGTTAATACAGTTTTAGACAGTTCGTGTCAGCACCGTTTTTTCCAGCTGGGCTTTAATATTTATTCATATAACACGGAGCATACAGCCCCACAGATTGGAACACATCATGTCATGCATTGCCCAGGATGGCGTGCGGAATTTCTCCTTCTCAAACATTTGTCTTGCTGTAGGTCTATGTACGCTTCTGCGAACTCCCGGACATGTTAGTACTGCAAACACAAGCCGGTCATGGGACACTGAGAACAGCTCAGAAAGAGTTACTGTCAGTGATTGTTTAGTTGGGTGGGATTCCTTTTGCTTGTTTATTGTCACTAAGTCCTTCTGTTTACATTCTAGCAGGATCACATGTATTCTAGAACCAATATCCAGAACCTCATGTGTCCAACAGCCTAGACCAGGGACTATTTATTATTCCCATAGCTGGGATTACTGGTGGTTCAGTGGGAGGAGAAACAGCTCGTTATTTATTTAGCACATTTATATAGCGCTGACATCCTCCACAGCGCTTTTAATCATTAATAATTCACTTTAGTCCCTGCTCCGCTGAGCTTACAATCTAATTTCTTTATACAGTCTCACACACGCAGACAAAGACTAGGGCCAGTTTAGTCAGGTTTTAGTTAGTCTGGTATGTTTTTGTATTGTGGAAGGAAACCCAGGCAAGTATGGGGAGAACATACAAAATTCCTCACAGATGATATCCAGGGTGGAATTGAACCCAGGTCCCAGCAATGCATTGCAGCAACGCTAGCCACTGAATTAAAGACAATAACTGAATTTAGGCACAAAGAAAATATTTTTATTGTTTTACCTTTACATTAGCAACTTGTTCTGCGTACTCAGTGGACTATCCGTTAAACCTAAAAGTTGGCGGGGTCAGATGCAATTCAATTATGATTTTGGAAGAATAGTCTGTCATGTTGAAGCTCTCCAACTGCCATGTTTCCACAGGATTCCGCCAGGGGACAGGAGCACTTTAAATGACCGCCATATTTCAAATTCCACTTTAAGCTTACCATCTGGCAAGCTAAACCTTAGATATCACAAGAATGAAATACAGTCTTCACTGTAGCCATTATTTAAGTACCCGTGTCCACACACAATGACATGGTTTCCCCTACATGACAATCCACTTTATTAGCGAGTGATTGGCAAACCTGGACACTTGCTCAGTTTTACCTGGAGACTCAGGGATTGCAAACAAACACTGGTTCTCCGGAGAAACCCTCAAGTTCTCCGGTTCTCTCCATCCCGCATGATCTACTCTATCCTTGCTCTGTTCCGCCTCAAACCCCCACCTTCTTCCCCCCAGCCAATCAAATTTCCTTCAAGCCTCATAACCATGCCCCCTTTGATGATGCAATTTGTGTTACTAAGCCGTGTCACGACCCTCCCAAAAGCTGAACTCCGGATCTGTGGTGACCAGGAGTTCCCAGGTAAAGGTAAAAGGGGGAGGAGATTTGATTAAACATGCTCAAAAATGATCAAAGCCTGGAGAGGCACAGATGGGAGGGACTAAAGTCACACAATGGCTCCTGTGTAGGACTTTCCCTACTTGACCTTTACAAGCTAATATCTGTAGGTAGGCAACCTAAAATATCAGTTGGGACTGGATTATTAGACTAGTCACATTTAGGCTAACCTATACCGACAAATTCTTTCTGAGCCTTTAGAGTCCCTTCAAATTTTTGTTCAGATCCTCTTGTCTACATTTAAACCATTTTATAGTTGCTAGTGTCCCTTACCATAGGAACAAAAAACCATTTGGTATTTGGTATTGTATTTATAAATCATAATATTCTTTACAGGGTCTGTACAGAAAAATAAGTTATAGGGAAAAAAAAAAAAATTGAAAAAATGAAAAATCCATCCTGATATGAATTCATTTTCTGGGGTTCTCAAACAAAGTTTAATACCTACAATTAGAACACCACTGTCTGCAAAATACTAAAAATTCATTCCAAGGAGAAAAAAAAGAAAACCCCCGTAACGTATTATTAAAAACACAAAAACACCAAAATGAGATTTTTTTATTCTAGAAGAGTAGATTTGTATTTGATAGTATTGAGGGAATACAGACGGAAGACAAACAAAGGATATATTTCCCCGGATAATATCCCAAAGTGCTTTTAGAGAACAGTCTATTTTGCGGTTTGTGTCTGTGTAGCATGACCCCTACTCAACCAAAAGCCAGGCCAATTGCATGTTACGGGGATCAAGGCTGTCCCTTCGGATTTATCTGGTCCTTGTCCATTTAGCAGATTAACTTGGGCTGCAGATAAAGTGTTACTGACAGCCTGTCCCTGTGATCAGTCAAGCGCAGCTAAAGAACTCCTACTGCGGGGCTAACACCAATTTAAAATGCCTTATATGTAATTATACATTTGGCAATGCTCAATATTCGGATCCAAAAATTCAGAATCATTTCTAGAAAAAGAAAAAATGCCCATTACTATGCACTTAGTACGGTATAAGTCATAAACATTGCTTCTCCGTGTTTAATTTAAAATAATTGCCCCCCACCCTGTAACCAATGACTGAACTGCTGCGTAGACATCATCAACACACAGGTAACGGGAAGAAGGTGGGTGGAGCACCGGTGACATCACGTTAAAGTTTTAATGACATTGCCGCCGCACAGCCAATCAGAAGCAGGTGATCAGAGACGTCACTAAAACTTTGACCAATCGTGTTCCATCCTCTCAAGAAACATGATTGGGGGAGGTGCAGTTGTGTCCACTACTGTAATAGTTGGGATGCTAATAAAAACTAAATAGTGCTTCCCTGTGGCAATTACTACAACCAATAGTGAAATAGACAAGAAGAAATTGTACAGCGCTGCGTAAATTTGTGGCGCTTTATAAATAAAATTATACATACATACATACATACAAGGGCGATATTTAGTACGTCAGCTGCGCTGAGGCAACTGGTTAGACAATGATCCCTAATGATTCTGGAGAAACCAACCATCCTTTGTACTCATCATTCACTGTCCTGAAGAAAAATCGAGCTGCTCCCGGCTTACTCATGCAAAGCTACTGCAACGCATTTCACAAACACTTAGTTCCGTAAGTACAGTAATAAATAACAGTAACGGATGATTTTATACGGAACTCCTTTAAGTAGACCCTGGTTCTGGATCATCGACCCGAGTTACTGGTGCTGAAAAAAAATCTAGTAGTTGCAATATATATCCTTATATAACAAACTGGAGAACGCAGCAGCAGGGCAGTGCGTGTACCAGATGAGATATTGGACCTCCCCAATTGGAACCGTCACCAACATGATTTACACATTTTATACTTAGCCAGTGACCCGAGTCCCTCTTCTCAGGTTGCTCCCGTGCTTATAGGCTCGGCTGTATGCGAATGGGTGTTATTTGTAGTTAAAAGAACAGCAACGCCAAAAAATCAAAATCCCACTTAATGCATTTACTGTATAGTCGCTATATATTCAATCTGTGCTTCCAAAAAAAATTCTAAATTGTGTCTAGAAAGTCTGCTTTAGCTGCTTCGCTGTAATAATTGGGATTCACATGCTTATGTAAAGCCTCATAAAAATAAACAATGGGGCTGGATGAAGTCTGTTTAACAACATGAGTGATATCAGTAAAGATAAAAACAGAGAGAAATAAAATTCATAAATGCGTCTGTGGCCAACCGAAGATGGTAAGTAAATTGTTCAAGACAAGACCTGATGTAACGCATTGGCTTATTTCACGTCAACCAGACAGTAGCAGGGGAATCCATCAACGGGGTAAGCTTTACAGAGGTCTAGTAACCTATAGCAACCAATCAGAAGCTGGCTTTCAAAATAATAGCTTCCCTATATCGCTGATTGCTAAGTGCTGATTGGTTACTATGGGTTACTAGACCTCTATAAAGTTTGTCCCTTTTAGAAAGACAGTAACACTAGAAACTGGAAATGTCTCAAATGTATTTACAATTAATACATGTTCAATCGGTGCTTCCAAAAAAGTCTAAAGTGTGTCTGTCAGGTAAGATATTTTAGCTTTAAAAATTGGGATTTAGGGCACACTTCCTGTATGCGTATTATCTAAGGCAGGGGTTCTCAACCTGTGGGTCGGGACACCATTGGGGGTCGAATGACGATTTGCCAGGGGTCACCTAAGAACATCGGAAATATAGGGTTTGAATGGGGTCGCCCAATATCAATTAATGAATGGGGGTCACCAAATCACAGGGAACTGTACTAAAGGGGTCACGGCAATAAAAAGGTTGACAACCACTGGCTAAGGCATCATTGAAAACAATGGGACTGGATGAGGTCTGTTTAACAACATGGCTGCAGTCAGTAAATATAAAAACAGACAGAAAGCAATAAAATGTATAAACAACTTCAAGCATAACATTTTCAAGTGCTATATTTGAATAACTGTCATGCGTATCCAAATGAAATCTTTTATTATTTTAATGTTGCAAAGAATGAAGTACTTAGCCAGTCTGTGGCCTTTCACATTAGCAAGGTGATTAAACTTACCGTAATAAAACTATGAAAACAAACAGTAAATGCATTAAAAAGGCCTGACTTGACCCCTTCATTTGAATATTAACTGCAGATTTGTGATTTAGAAACCCGTTGCGCAGACTAAGAACGCCACCCCAGGCTCGTCTCTCGTGGTTAATCAACACGTGTGTAAGGTTTGTTATCAAATTAACGAAGCCGGGTGGGTGTAGAGAGCGAAATCAGCAACGCTGTTCTATTATAGTTATTATATCATGTAATAATGTGTATAATAAACAGGTTAAAGGGAAAATGCAGGCTATGTTTAATTCTCTCTCTTTTAGCATTGAAGTGTTCGCTAAAACATATAAACACATTTATCCGCACAGACAAGCCTATTCTATGTATCAGAATGTGTGGGCACTGGATTCCCTAGGGCTAGGAACACACTGGCGTATATGTGCGCTCGTGACGAATATACTCCAGCACATTTAGAATGGCACTTTTTGGCACGCGTTTATATATAAGTGATAGGAACTTATGCGTCGCTTTTCTTCCCTGTGTGACCACTATTGCTCAGTACCCTTGCAAAACGCGGAATGAAACGTTCCGGAGCATGTTCCTCTCTATAAAACGCAAGTGCGACAGTGTACACGTATTTGTAATTACTTTATTATTTTTTTTTTTCGTGACGCCTATTTTTGCCGTCATTTCGCAACGTGCTTTTCTTGTTTAAAATGATACGCTCCTATACTCCTGTGTGACTCTAAAAACTCCAATAAAATCGTGAGGGCCCCCATGGACAATCATTAAAGTGGACCTATCAGCTCCTGATTTTAACATTTTTACATAGTCAGTGATTATATAACATAAATGAAACAGTTTGTGGGGAAAAAATCGTTAGGATAGTTAA
>JAKJJM010042819.1:0-10648 GCA_021901965.1 Pipa carvalhoi
TTTTTTTTTTTTGTCTGCTTGCATAAAGTAGTGCACTTCCTGGAAGTCACCTGATGACCACACATGATTTTTAAAGTCCTCTCATAGAAAAATAAAAAATAAGAGAACTTTTTCCATTGAAAACTTCCAAGCCTCCAGTGTATTTTAATTGTATACATTCATAAAAAGGGATAGAGAGGAGAGAAAAACAGATATCCAGCCATATTCTGCGGATAGAAAAGATTTATAAGACGTCGGTCACCTTTTAACAAATCAGGCCCACCCTGGACTGTATAATAGCGCTGAACATGAATAGTTACACCTGTAGGTTATTAAAGAAGAATGTAAATGGCAGATGTGATATATATCTTACTGACATTAATGAATACTTTCTCCTGGTGTAATTGCTTGGCTGGTGCTAGTATCTTGTGTAAAATAAAACACTGTGATTTAGCCAGATTAAGATGTACTCAAAGCAGACACATGCAACGAAAGCCCTTTTTCCCTGTGTTTTGTTTTTTTCTCTAATTTTGGAAGGCATTAAATAGAATTGAAGGGCATATGTCACCATTACAAAAGGGTGCAGGTTAATGAAAGACTCCGTTCTTTTCTTTTTAGTTACAGGGTAGAATTTAGATCAGAGATTCTCAACCTTTGGGTCGAATGACGATTTGCCAGGGGTCGCCTAAAACGGTCAGAAATATAGGGTTTGAATGGGGTCGCCCAATAATAATTAATGGTTGGGGGTCGCCAAATCACGAGGGGGGGGGGATTGTATTAAAGGGTCACGACATTAAAAAGGTTGAGAACCACTGAATTTAGAGGTTTTCGATTATGCGGAAAGCGAACGGGAAGAGTGGATTTATTGATGGGATAAAACGCACGGAACAGGGACCCTTCTACAATGTGTTTGCACAGTAAAACGGAGATTTTATTGCCGCGTATAATGTGTTGAGATAAGCAAAACCTCATTCACCCAGGAAATTTTAATAAATGGATTCGGTTAGGACTGGGGCGATGGCCGTATATTACAAGCACTTTCCAGAGCTGTATTTTGTGATCTTAAAATTGTTGGGGTCACCTTGTTGTTTAGGATTAGGGAATGTTGCAGTGTTTAATATGGCTCTGTGTTGTTAATACCCAGGGTGGTGGGCCCCTCAACAACAGCACCCCCTGTAGGTGGACCTGTTAATAGCCTCATCACACTAGTAATATATTACAAAAAGGCTTGTTTGGGGATAAATATTAAAATAGAAAAAAAACATTCCCTTAAAGGCTATAGTTACTCTTTAACTTCACCGACGTATGGATTGTAAGCTCTACAGGAAAGAAAAGTCATTTCATCCATGCATTAGCCTTGCTTTCTGGAGCCCCCACCTTACTGAAAAGAGACCACCGTTAGTTGTTCTATTAATTTTTTATTCAACGAATCTGTAAATACTGCGCATTCGACCGCATTGTTAAAAATTCTATTAAAAAGTTAGTATAGATGGTTAGGCTTACGCATACAAACTATATTATAAAGCAGCGCAGACAAAGCCCATGTAGAAAACAAAATGGTTCGCACTGGGAAGGGTTAAGTCTAACGCAAGTCATGACGTAATTCGTGCAGGGGTTAAACAGCTGGTAATAAAGGAGATTTTGACTTCTTACTCAAGTGAATGTTGTTGACAAATCTATACAGACTCATAACCCACTCAGTCTTGTGTTAATTACACTGTGCCTTTGGGCTAATTTCTAACTAGGTAAGGCTTGGCTGAGTGACCCAGTGCATTGGCAGTCAATATCTGCCGGCGATTAAAGCTCACCTCTGATTTAATATAGACATTTTAAAACAAGAAATGACCTGCCCTGACACAGTGGTCATGTATCCCATGGTTAAACAGAAGCTGCCATTTAATCAGGTGAGAGCGTGTCACATTTACAGTTTCTTAATACATGTCTTAAAGCACCCCCCCCACCTAGCAATTTTTTTTTTTTTTAAAGGGGAAGTTGAACTTATTTTATTTTTTTAGGAAATGTATATCTCTCTTCTTTTTTCCTATAAAAAAAAAAAAAACACAGAAGCTCTTGAAAATTTCAAGAACTTTACATAAAGAGCGAAAGGGTGGAGATAACTGTTCTGCAAGAACAGTCAGGGAGTTGGTTGTTTGAAGCCAGGGATAAGTGTAAATAAAGAGGATTGGCTGGCAAACGATCTGATAACACCAGCAACTCTCCCCGTTTATAGATTTTTCACCAGCACAATCTCCGCAAACCTGAATTAGTTTGATGAGCAGAGATACGATTCGGACGGAATCAATTCTCTGCAGGTCAGTCCATTTAAATGTCTTCTACTCTTCCCGAATCTATTCGGGGCATAGCGGGAAGATTTTTATTTTGACTTTATATTTGCTGTGGGTTAGCATTAGGCCATTTTTTTTTTGTGTTCATGATATAATATCAACCGTAAAGCTTTCATTTTTAATCATATATATATATATTTTTTTTTTGGAAAACAGTGCCATCTACACTAGACCACCCATTATAATCAAATTGTAGATATGACCTTTAATAATTCTACGTTTTTAGTTACATTCAATTTTTTTATTGTGAAAATACAGTTATACGTTAGCATTGTTATCTGAAAGATTCCATTTTACACTAGTAAATACGTCCCCTTTGACTCTGCAATGCCCGTTTGCTCGCTTCTGATTGGACTTTATCCTGTGTCTGTCCAATCAGCTGTATGTGCACTGAACATTCTAATCAACAAACTTATTCACAGGGAATAGGCTCCTTTAAATCACCAAATTCATTATCTGAGAAGGAAGTAGGCAATTAAAAAAAAATAAAATGTACAAAATAATCCGTGACCATTAGTTTGGAAAATATTTTTCAACAACTTTACTGTCCCTTTAACTCCTTCCTCCCACCAACGCCTGAATAGACTTTGAAGTTCGTCTTTAATTAACCTCCCATTAAATTCCTCAGCATACCTTGAAAGGAGACACAGAGGAGATATTGAGAGATCAAAGAAGGCCATGTTTAACGTGACTCACTTAAGGTATAAAATCAATAGCTTCCAGTAAGTGCCTCTGTTATATTTAGAGCAACTGTAATTCTTCACAGTCGGGTTTTTAGTTTTCTCAAAGCTTTGAAGGAAATAAGAAATGGATTTCCATAATAAAATAACTGGGCGTCAGTCGGAAGTTGAACTTTTGGCACTTTTCTAAAGCCCAGCAACCAGTCAGCTTCCAGATAAACCATGGTTAGTAGATGAAACAAGAACAAATCGAGCAAAGAGTTTAACAGGAGGTAACTCTTAGTGGATAACGAGTCATGTTAGTTTCTGTGGAGGACATAGTGCAGATGCTCAAATGTGACATTAGGGATAGCTGGGTAGCTTCACACCCCAACAAGGAGCGAGAAGGAGTAAGAGAGAAGGAGAACTCGCAGGAGTGAAAACCCCAACCCAGCATAGTTGGGGTTTAAGCAGTCATTTGAGCAGCGGTTCTCAACCTGTGGGTTGCGACCCCTTTGGGGGTCGAACAACTGTCTCACAGGGGTCGCCAAACTGCCACTCAGCGATCATGTGACACGCTACGTGATGATGTTGCGGCCAAACGTCATCACGTGATACGAGTACGTAACGCGGCGCACCCCAGCGATGACGTCATCGCGGGGGTCGCAGTCCATAAAAGGCTGAGAACCACTGCATTACAGGGTACCCCTCTGTGATCTAGCCAGATCCAGAGTGGAGGATTCACTGTGCAATGCACCCAGTTTCCACTGATTGGTTGGTACGGGTTGCTAGATCTCAGTAAACGATTGAATATTTATTAATATGGTTTCCAGTGTATTAGACCTAAAAATTCAAATATATTGTCTGAAGCAAGAAAACGACCTCATTCCGTTAAACCGTGGAAACAAGCTCAAGACTCGAATCAAGAAAGGCGAGAGAAACCGTGAACAAAACAGAATATTAGATCTTTACAGCAATGCACAAGGCAGTGGGTTCAGGGGGGTATCGCTGAACTACAATACCTGGGAGACGTTCCATTTCTTAATTATCTGAGCAGTAATGATTCCCACAGAAGCCAGACACTGACTCCCTGTATACGGGACAAGATCTATAGTCCCCAAAATCCTGGCCACTCCAAGCTCATTCTCAGCGTTTCAGTTACTGTATCACAGATGCACTTTGCCATTGAATTGTTCATTAAAGAAAACGTGGGCTGAGGGCGATTACATGACTCACGCGCATTAAGTATATGTGAGAAACCAAGGCTTCTTTGGGTAGAGATCAAATGCTGCTGAGATAATGGTCCTAGGGTCTGCCAAGGAGTTGTCAGCATTTTTTCGAAAATTCTAAGATGAATCCTTCAAGGAATTTTCAAAAAAATGAAATTGTGTCTACTTATTTCAGCATTTCAGTCAATTTCCGACCTTTATCGTGATGTATATATATATTTTTCACCGTTATAAATCGTGTCAGTTTAACTGGAGACCAGAGACTATATTACAAAATGCTAAACGCTAGCAGGGGAGTTCATCAACAGGAGCTATCATTTACAGAAGTCTATAAGCTTGTAGCAACCAATCAGCACTCAGCATTCTATGGCATAGCGGAACAAACATTATGAAAGACAACTTCCAATTGGTTGCTCTGCAGTAGTAGATTTCTGCAAACGACTCACATTGATAAGGTATCTCAACCAAACGCGCCATTAAGAAATCTTACCCTACCTTCCCAACCACACCGATATTATATAAGGGCTTTCTTTACCAGAGCCGGTAAGTCAACACCACCGCACATGCATTTTACATTTACAGCTTGTGTGTCTGTATTAGGGGCCCCTATAAGGAATGTGGGCTTGAAGCAGTTCTCCAGTTTGCGCTCAATATAGTAACTATCTGGGAGACACACTGAAACATTAAAACACTTCTATAGTTTGGCTCTGAGCAGCTAGTATATTAACCAAGATGTCCCTAGCAAGGCCTTCCATAACCCCCACCTAGGGATTCCTTGGGATATATCCCAAAGAAAATTAAAACTGCCCTGCCCACCATTATTTCATCTAGAGGTCAAGCAAGCCTCCATTTCCCACCCACCAGACATTCACGAAAACCTTTTCTAATTGGATTACATGTAAAATCATGGAGCGGAGGTCGCCTGGTAATCCATAGCTTCCGTCCGGGGCCGGGCCGAGGGATAGGCAGTCGCCTAGGGCGCTGCTGGAGGTAGGCGCTATCTGGGTGCTCGCCCCCCCTCCTTTTCCCTGTCCCTTCCTACCTCTTCCCTGGCCCTCCATTTGCTCTAGTGCTTAGTGCCACAGCATTCCTCTCTCCATTCCCCCAGCACTGCTTTAACTTCCTGCTGTAGCGCTAAGCTTTAGAGCAGACGGAGGGCCAGGAAAGAGGTAGGTAGGGACAGGGAAAAGAGGTAGGAGCACTAAGATAACGCCCCTCTCCTTCAGAGAGTATGGAGTAGGAAGGAGGGGGCAGCACAGTATGGGGAATAGGGGGTGTTGTGGGGCAGCGCAGTATGGCGAAAGGTGGTGTTGGGTCAGCACAGTATGGGAGGGGGGTTGTAGGGGCAGCACAGAATGGGAGGGGGTTTGTAGGGACAGCACAGTATGAGGAATGGGGGTGTTGTGGGGCAGGTAGCTCAGGGGTAAGGGGGGCAGAAGGGGAAGGAAATCAGCAGAGAGGAGGGCAGTGGGGGAAGGAAATCAGCAAGAAGGGGGCAGCAGGGAAAAGAAAGCAGTAGGGATGGGGATAGCAAGGAGGGAGCAGGGAAAAATTTTATCTTTAAGAAATATTTCTTTGGGGGCACACCCTAATGAAATGGCCCGTGCACACTTATGGGGATTATGCAGGGCCGGGGGGGAGCGCTTGAGGATGACATCCCACTAAGAGCGCTGAGGAGTAAGATGCCTGCATTCTGCTTGTACTTCTATGCAGAGGTGGTGATGATCTGATTCTAATCCCTGAGCTCCCACACAGAGCGGCGCACAGAGGAGAAGAATCAGATCATCGGGCCGCCTCTGCATAGAAGCACTACTACCCTACTGAGCGGTGCAACAGGCTGAGAGCGGGATTATGCAGGTGGGGTGGAGGTGTTGGTCATCGAGGAGTAGGGGGGGGGGGCGCATTTTCATTACTCAGCCTAGGGTGCCAAAAAAACCTTGGCCCAGCCCTGCTTCCATCCCTTCTTACTTTACAGGAAATCAAATTCTACTCAGCCATATGACTTACACTTCTAGACTGGACATTTGGCTGCAAGGTAACATCACTCTTTCCTAAGGTTTCAATACATTGAGTGGATACATACAGACACACCTAAGCATTACTTAAGTAGTTTGCCGGATCTTCTTTTGTCATCAGAAAGCTTCCGTTTGTTAATGCATAGAGGCAAGGGTCTGTCCTGAAGGAATCCTGACCCATGTGGACAGTAAATTGTTGGCAAGCTTCTGCAAATTAGATGATGATGCAGACTTGCTTTAAACGGTCTATCCACTCTTATTCCAACGGATGCTCTATAGGGTTGCAATCTGGGAGCAGTGCAGACTAATGAAGCATGAAACTAATCCTAGACTCATCCCACCTTGGTTACATGGTGCGTTGCCCTGCTAAAAGTATCCATCTGCTGAAAGATTAACAGTGGTTTGATTGAGGTCCATCTGCTAGCCCCAACATTCCTAACATTCTTTTCTCCAAACTATTTCATCAAAGTGGCATTTCCATCCACAGGACTGCTGCTCTCTGGATATTTTTTTTCAACCCATACATACTCTTTGAACTCTTGAAACTTGCACATGACAAGTGTAGAAGCTTGGAGGTTTTTGAGATACAGAACCCAGCCTAGTCTAGCGGCGATGATCAAGTTTCGTTGAAAGTGTGTGATCTCTTGGTTTGCACAATTAACAAAAAAAAGAACTGATCCTAGTTAGACAGCTTCACCGCTTTAAGATAGCGCAAGCCTTAATTCATTACCGATATGGGCAGAATGATTATAAATCCCTTGATGCATTGTGAGCCCTACAAGTCACAGAACAGATATTAATAAAAAAGACTGTGAAAAAAAACAAACAAAAACAAAGCCTAAAAAGTTTTCATTGTCAAATAAGTCCTTTGTTACAAAAACATTCCACCAAGAGGGGTTATAGTTCCTTAAATCTATAAACATCCCTTTCCCATGTCACAATCAGCCATTTATAAGATTTTATATACTGTAAAAAGAGATAAGCCAAATCCATACTAATGGACAAATCAACGCTTCATGTTTTCAACTACAGTGGGGGAAAAAAATATGATACAGTAAATAAATAAATTATTAACAACATTATTATCTGTACTTGAAGAGAAATGGGTTTTTTGTTTTTTTGAGAGCTCTATAGGAACATCAAAGCCCATTCTGCTAACATCACGCTACTCAGAGCAAACAATTGAATTAACAACTCTCCTTTTTCTGCATTAGAAAAATGGTTTCCATTTAGGGGGTCGGGGAGTTATTAAAAACGAACATTGAATCTCTATATTTCCTTGGAACTTTGGAGTTTGCTTCATTATGGAGAAAAGTAAAAGAAATGAAAGACCGAGTTACGGCAATGCCAAGTTATCCAGAGGTAGAGATTATGTACCCTAATTAACTCATCCAATGAACCCTACCAGAGATTAATTCATCAAGCGTTGTCTTTGGAAGCACGTGTCAGATTCACGGATGTGGCCTTTTCCCAGAATAATTGGATACGTTTCCTAGAAAATAAAAATTAAAAAAAAAAAAAATATAGGAGGAAAACAATAGGGCTAATTTCTTGTAATAGACATCAACAATCTTAATAAACTAAATAGGTTTTTTTGTTTTTGCGAATGTGGGTTTCTAAATTAGTTTTGAGAGGGAGCAGACGTTTACTAGAGACATCTAAAGAGAGCGCGCTACAGTTTCTCTTTGGTTGGTGTTATGACTTTATTAGTAAACCTATGTTTATTATGTTACTGGACAGTTAAAGGACAAGTCTGCCTTGAGTTTTTTTTATTTTATTTTAAACTAACTGCTTCTCTAGAGCCGTGTCATCATCGTGTGACATTGGAATGATGTAATGACATCACAGTACCACCACCCCTGATGTGTGGATGCTCAAGACAATGCCTACCCCTCTCAGTAATCATTCCCTACAGGCACCTATACAAACAGCGGCATCTAGTGGACAGAAAAAAAAGATGTCAAATAAAAAAAAAAAAACAGTAATTAAATATAAAAAAAATCACAAGCTAGTACATATTCAGTGCATCAAGGTATATAAAGATGCTTTGTTAAATAGTTATTTCTTGGTAAAGCCAAGATATCTTTCTACCACTTATCATGAGGATATGTCCACTAGAGGGCATCATTTTATACTGTTTATAGAACAACAAGATGGCAGCCAACAGACAAATGAAGAAATATGCCTCTGCAAACAAACCCACAGCTGGCTTTGCAGAATACCCAATGCTCATATGTCTAACTAAACATTTATTGCACAGTAACAAAAATTATGAATAGGGCAGATGTCCTTTAATTAGGTAAAACAGTCCCACAGGAGCTTTAATTGCCACTAATTATCCCAGGTCAGATCAGCAGATCCTCCAAATTCCACAAAGGAAATATTAAAAATAAAAAATCTTAAGTAGAAGGTAAAAATATTGACATGATTAGTTGGTAAAATTGATAAGGAGCCAGGGAAATGACCATCTATATCTCTCTCTCTAGGTCAAGTGGAGTTAACAGTCGTTCTACCAGAGCGAGCCAAGAGCCCTGATTAGCTTTGATTTCGGTCGGATACCGCTAGCCCAGTTACATCTGGGGAAACATAAAATAAACGAGTGCCTGTTATTTAACTCGATGCAAAATTGACTCCCTGTTCAAGACATAAATGTGGGAACTGTTCACTTGTGCGGTGCTGAATTCTGAGAGATGCTGGCAAGTGAAGGTTATTAAATACGCTATAGTTTTACGGTTATGTACATAAAAGGTTTCTGTTATTGTGAATGATTGCTGAGTAAGGGATGAAGCAGTCTAGAAAATAAATAAATGATCAGGTAAAGCTTATATACTAGCCTCTGTTGTCTAAGCAACTTATTTGTGCTTAGGAGGTTGAGAAAATACATTTTTTTGTTTTTATGTAAAATACAATTATTTGAGACAGTGCTACAGCAGTCTCCACCCAGCGCTCCCCTCGGTCGCTTTCACTTCCTGTTATCTGAGCTGCCTGCAGGAAGTGACAGCCGCTAAGGAGAGAGAGAGGCTGCGAGAGCGCTAGAACCCGGAGCAAGAGTACAGAATGATGTCATAAGCCCTGGCTGGGAAATCAATCAAAATACATGTTACTAAATTTGTCTATACTGTGGGGGATTCAATATAGAACCCAGAGCAAGAGCACGGAGTGATGTCATAAGCCCTGGCAGGGAAACCAATCAGAATACATGTAGTTACATTTGTCTATACTGTGGAGGAGTCAATTTAGAACCCAGCGCAAGAGTACAGTGTGATGTCATAAGTCAATTTCACAACAGTGATTTGCTGCGCATAGCAAAATTCTATTTCTGTTTAAAAAAAAAAGTAATTTATTTTAAAATTTAAAAAAAAGCGAAGACAATAAATCGCAATCAACATAATAATCCCATTTATCGACGAGTTTAACGGGCAAGGCTGACATATCTGTGTTACCGCTGTGTATTCTACATGTCTGTGAATAGGTTGGTAATCCCGGTAATATTCCTTGAGCTTCCTACCACACTATATTACCTTATTTATTTTCTATTAAAGCACCACAAAAACACAGTGAAGCCCGAACAGGATTTCTTTACGCCAGCTGTTAATTTATATTATTTAAATTGGCTAGACACCAATAAATATACTTTACTAAAGCAATAAGCAAAGCCAGTGAGAAACAGCTAAAGTAATCTTTCTCTGGGATTTAAATTGTCTGCCATAGTTTACTGCTTGGTTTTTTTTTTATTACTAATAAAATCCCGCTTTAATGAATTACCTGGTAACATGGAGAAGCTGAATGTGGAGTTTAAATAAACACTGGGCACCTCGTTTAACAGCGAGAAACAGAAACAATGACGTCACAGGGGTTAGTGGGAAATTGGGTCCTGTCTGTGGAAGACATAAACTAAAGGTTTCATTAAAAAAAATTCATGTGGATCTTGTGTTTTAAATGGGTCTGAAGAGAGGGGCATAGACCCCCCAAAACATGTTGTCGCCTGAACAAACATTTTTATTTGTGAATTTGATTAAAATTATGAGTGTCTGAGTCATTTTTTCCTGATAATGTAATAATAAAGAACTCGCTTGCCTTTGGCCACTTGGAAATATATATTGCAACTAGTCACCAGGTAATGTGTATCGTAACTGGCCTCTGGGCAGTGTGTATTGTAATTAGCCACCAGGCAATGTATGAAGTAACTGGCCACTGGGTAATGCATGTATTTATAATTGTATCTAGCGCTGTACAATTCAGCAATACAAACATAAGACAGACATGGGAAAAGTACATTACACAATACAAGCATGTAGCTTACAAGCATAAAAACACTAAGTGCCAGGTTGTGATTGACACAGGAGGTTGGAGGTCCCTGCCCTGCAGAGCTTACAATCTAAGTGGTAGGAGGACTACATACACAGACAGAAAGGTAATAA
>JAKJJM010042831.1:0-12117 GCA_021901965.1 Pipa carvalhoi
TGACTCATGCAGATTCGTGATGACACGAAGAAGGGTTCGGTGAATGTGCATATGAAACTGGTGGGTTTGGTACCTCAAACAAGGTTAAGAACCACTGCCCTAGATATTTGAGTACTTTAGTTATCTTTTAATATCCTTGGTACTTTCTGCTTTCTAATACACGAGGTTTAAATCTTTCACTACAAAATCAAAGAATACATTCACATCTACAATACAGATAACACTATAATGTGTTGGCAATCCCACACTAGTTCCAGCTTTAAGATCAAACAAACATGCACAGACAAAAATAAATAGGCTAGCATGAGGATAAGGATAGTGTATTTTTCATTTAAAACAAAATAAATGCACTTCTGCTAAATACAACTTAAAGCACCGGTAACCCTAAAAAATAAAAATTCCCATGTTATCTTTGAATTTGTATTCATGAATTGTATTTCTGTCTATTGCTACTTTTCTGATAACAGCCATGTTGTTAAACAGACCTCACCCAGTCCTTTTTTTTTTTTTTTAATGGTGCTTTGGATAATACAGATTTACAAAAAAGTGTGCCCAAAAGCCCAATTTTTAAGCTAAATATTATACTTAATAGATTATAGAATTTAGAATTAATAGAATTTTTGAAGCACAGAATGAATATATGGTATCTATAAATGCATTTGAGTAATTTTCATTCTTTGGTTTTAGTATCCTTTTAATGAGCATCAGGAATGTGTTTTCCTTCTAATTTTAGAACTCTGCATGCTCCCTTCCTCCCTTCTCCATAACAAATCATACATACCAGACGTTTTAGCCTTTTAGACATTGTCTATTTCAATGTGGCTTTGAATCAGTGAATGCTAAGTGCTGTTTATTTCATATGGGTTACTAGACCTAGAAAATCTTTTTTTCTGTGGATCCATTCCCTTGCAATATCTGAGAGTATGTTTACTGTGAATGAAACACAGTATTACAAAATGTAGCGTCTTTATTAGTAGGCTTAGCCTATAACAATTTCCAGTAACATTAAAGCTTCCATAAGGTAGAAATATGTAGCCTAATGTTTAGCATCAGACTAAATGAAAGAATTTCAGTAATGTTCCAGTAGCAAATGTATTCAGGCGT
Organism: Pipa carvalhoi; assembly: GCA_021901965.1. NCBI lineage: Eukaryota > Metazoa > Chordata > Amphibia > Anura > Pipidae > Pipa > Pipa carvalhoi. The sequence continues at coordinate 1,105 of JAKJJM010042831.1, forward strand.
GAATAGTCATTTAAGGGGAAAGTGAAGCTTTCCAGTGCATGAAAATAAGAAGCTCCAGAATAAATTCATCTGAAATGCTGGTAGAAATTTTGAGTTCAGGTAGAAAAACCACATTCTGGAAAAGAGGATATGCTCCAAAAATCTTGCCATTGCTACAGTGTGCTTTAGTCTGATTCACTTTCATCATTGCCAAACTCCCTTAATGTTTTAGAACGGTAAGTTTGCCAAGCCTTTCCTCTAGTTCCGTCTTCTCCATCGCTGTCTTCATAGTACCCTGCAGAAGACAGAAATGTTTTATTACCCAAGTAGATCTGTGTCTAATTTAAAACTTAAGCACAACATGAGCTACTGAAAGCAAACCAAAAATAACAAACGTCTTGGCTAGAAAAGTACATGGTATCACTGTCAGGGATTGCAACATAACATATCAGGAGGGAAAAAAAACCTGCAGTTCTTTTCTTGTTTGGCTGTCCAATTTATCAGAGCAGGTATGTTAGAATTAATGATTTAAAAAGTAGTCTACAGGCCCATGTTTTTTTCTGATCTAAAAGCATTGCACTAGCCCATTATCCACTCAGTACCTGTGTACTACTTAGGGACTAAGGCAAACAATGTTTAGACAAAGCTTAAAAACTGGTAAGACAGGCAGGGGAGCATACCCTGCAGTCAGCTGAGCTCTTTCTTTCAATTCTGGAACAAAGAGCATAGAACCACCACTGCAGGTATTTAGGACCACCTCCCACTGAGAAAAAGCCTTCTCTGCACATGTGTAAGCAGCACTCGGCCTATCAGACGCTTACACATCAGTGCCAGGTCAGAGGGCTGAGGGGGCAGTTCTAAGCACTTCAGTGTGAAATGTTGGAGATTGAAGGGATTCAACAAGGCATTTAGGTCTCCTTTAACGAAAACTGCCATATCAGTAATACTGAATGCTATAAATGTTTGTTCTGAATGGACAGCATTGCAAAAATATCCCTTTTTGAGGTAGACACACAATACAGGATACATAGTTTTAAGTTTCCATGCATGTAACATGACAGAAGTAACCAACAGCAGACATATGAATTGATAACATATTAGTGATACAAGATATCCATAAATGTAAGCATTCTAATTTAAAGAGAGAGCGCTTTAAAATACAACCTCCAGTAGGTCTAAACTGAGTTAAAGAAAAAAAAACAAAAAAAAACAGAAGTCTGTTATACAAGACCAACACCCCTTTAAAAGAAATGTAAATATTGGCATACATTATAAACTATTTTATAGCATGCTGACCAGATTAGTCCTTTAATCAGGAATTTACATTATAAAAATGCACTTCCACAAGAGCTGTTTTTGTATTAGGTCTTAAAAGTGGTGTTAAATCAAGTTTTCAGTTTTAAATGCATGTTTTTTTACGCCTAAGTGAGAAAAAACCTATAAAGCTAACTCAACCATTCATATAACAAGGAACACTGAAATAAAAATCTGCTGAAAAAGAACAGAAATATAAATACATCCCTGCAGCAGACACTGAGTATCCAGGTTCTTCTTTAGCACAGTGACCATATGCCATTTTAAAGAGGTTAACATTGGAATTCTTTTAGTATGTTGTGCTTTTGTATAAAATTGCTATTGGTTTTAATTTTTGTTGGTTATGAATGATCACATTTTTTGTGTACAACATTTCATTTACATACAAATGGTTTTCAAGTTCCTAGGCTCCATGAATATATAGCATCCAAGAGTTAAGTACAGACTAGGGGCCTCATTGACTAAAGTCCAAATAGTCTCATAGAGTTCTGAATTCACATCTATTCGCCACTTCCCTATGTTCTCTTATTGATTAAACTCGGCAAAGTGGTGAATATGCGACCAATTCAGGCATCTACGATAGTCATAAACTTATGGAGCTCTTTGTATCACTCTGCATGCGTGTGCAGAGGTACTTCTACTATTGACTAAGATGTGGAGTGTGTCGAAGGTGCAAATGCAACTAGGTGAACTGCTCCAAATTCACCTGTTTCACTTCACCACTTCAGAGTGGTGAATTGGGGGGTTGATGGCAGGGCTACAGCATTGTGTAAGGCAACTATTTCAACAAAAGCGATAATAGTGACTGCGGCTATGCGGCTAAATGACAATATCACCTAGGGACAAGGTGACATAGAAATAGATAGAATATTCACAGAAATATACTAATACAGTTAGTTGGACAGTGTGAGACTGACATCATTGTCCTTCACTTGTTAAATTCGCCTCACTCCACATGCCTGACTACGCCACACTATGCGCCTGACAGCGTTCACTGCTGTCCGGCAAGTCTATTCTCCACTTAGTCAATAGTGAGATGTGAATTTGGCAATGCGACTCAAATAGGTAAATTCAACCTTTAGTCAATAAGGCCTTAGAAGTGTGATAATACAGAGCCTGAACAAGAATAGAATTAAAGAATAAGAATTATAAACACCAAGCCTTGGATTAAAGAAGAACTAATGTACCATGACCATAATTGCTATGCTGAAATTACAGGGTTTGTCAGCTTAAGCCGCTATATTATGAAGCAGCAAATCGGTATCTTTGGGCTGTAATGCTATCTTATAGAACTGCTAGTGCTAATATCTCGCAGGCTGCCAATCAACCCTGACACTTCATCAAATATTGTTTGACTAGTTGGGGGAATATTAAATTGTAATTTAAACAGTGAATATCAATAAGGTATATATACTCAGTGCTGTTTTTCATGCCTGCTCAGTAAAAAGTCAATGCCCATGACAAGGCCCTTCTCAGAAGGGTTATAGTTGAACTGCTATAAAGGCTGCCATGTATTTATATAACCAAGTAGGCAGCTTGGAAGGGAAAGATAGTGGGTTTATTGTGTTGTTGGAATGTAGGATAAATGAACAAATGTGATTCATTAGTAAAACTTTAGTTCTTCTTTAGTAAGGTTGGTGATCCCTGGCATTTTCAGACTTCCTTCTGAACACCACTATCTACATCCAGAGGTCTCAAACATGCATCCTGGGGGCAGAATGCAACGCCTAAGGTTGTCATGGTGTGCACAGGTAAGAAAGCTGTGTTCTGTGGTGGCGCAAGAAACAATTGGCAGGGGGTGGAGCGCATTAAATGTGGCCCTTCACATTTTTTCTTTGTTCGGCCCAGTTACCTGGCCAAGTTTGAGACCTCTGAACTACAACATACTAAACTGAATTCCAAGTATAAACCCAGTTTTTATGCAGTACTAACAAACCAATTATATCAACCATATTTTCTTTCCATTAAATATTTTTTAGAAGTCGATAGATCGTCTGTGGAATCACATTGGTTCTAATGTGTCCTTTATTATGAATAGCAGTTCAAAATTATACTAAATATTCTAGAGGAAGTCTTACTGGTGGTTTATAAATAAGCAGATTGATACTTTACTCTCTCTTTCTAACTTCTGAAGCTTATTTACAAGTATTCCTAGAACCTCCTCAGCCACTGATTCTAGTATACCAGTCATACAAGTATGGTTAAACTTAAGTAATAACAAGCAACTGATCTGTAACACATCTTCTACTGAAAAGCAGGTCCCAGTACAAGTGCACTGTCATTCAGCACCTTCTTGATATGGTTTGTGTGTCATGGGAACAACATAGATTTTTTTTGTACCACGTAGAATTGAGAAATATCTCACCAAAATGTTGGTACTCTGAAACGTGAAAGTGGCCAAACTACACTGATCACTTTAAATTTTGCTACATGGCATTTCTACTCATTACAGGAAGCTGCCCTAATACACACGCTGGCTGGCATCTGGAGAGAGGTGCATACTCTGGATGATAAGTGGAAAATTGACTGGGCCACTACACAGGGTAGACTGAGTTACCCTGCTCCAGAAGCATAGGGCCAACATATGTGTCCAGCACTAACTGCCCTCCCACCATCTGTTTTGTGCAAGTAAACTAGGTCAGGCAGAAAAACTGTTGCAGTGAACCAAATCCTACTGCTGTGTGGGGGACTCATATATTCCCATTAAAAAGATAAATATATATATATATATATATATATATATATATATATAATGAATATGAGAGAGATATTATTTTTATTATATGTCAAGCAGTATTACCCAAATATCTCTCCTCCTTATCACTATCTTCCTCTTCATCAGGATAGTCATTCCTCCAGTTGTTCTCTTCATTCTCATCATCTTCATCCTCATAGATTTCATCTGGTTCAAATTCATCAGCCATCTATGGGGAAGGGAGAGAACATAAATTATGCTTCCATGTACAGAAACAACATTTTTGGTACACAAATCATAGTTATTTTATCATATGCAGTAAGTCTTACCAGTTCTTGCTCCTGGGTATATGGCTGAACGGAGAGAATATCCTGGATCCAGCTATGTTTTGAAGCCTCGGAATAATATATGTCATACACGTAATCATCTGTGCTTTCTCGATGCTGTGACCCCTGGCCTTCCTTGGACACAGTTAAATGCTCTCGTATCATTCTTAAAGAATTGCACAAGATGGTCTCAGGTTCAACATTTTTCTGGTAATGTTAAAGAAATCTTGGTAAGTGCATATATATTGAATAGGATATAAAATTCATATGTGGCTTGGCTCACCACATGTATTAATTCTAGAAGCAAGCATACAGCATTTTACATTACCTTGCAAAGACTTTATTAAGAAATCAGTTAAGAAAGTTTTATGATTGAATATTTAATTTGACACATGGGGTACAAAGTTGTAGGGGGAGCAGCAGCATGCTGCACTACCCACCCAATCTCCTGGCCGCTACTGGCAGTGCTAGTGCTTCAACAGGTAGGAGCACTACATTAGTCCAAGTGTGATGGGAACTTGCGCGAAAGTTGCCCTGTGAAACCCTATACTAAAATATAAAGTTTGATCCTAGAAACAAACTTAAAAATAAAAAAAGCTTTGACACTTTCTAATGATTGCAGAAAAGGTTTTCCACTGAGAGGACAATTAATTGTGAAAATTGTGAAATATCCTCCCTAAAATGGTTTTCCTGGCTGAAACAGCTGATTTATGCATATTTAGCAAATAAAAAAAAAATTACTGAAATCAAACTGATCGGGTGAGTACTTTGAATGCCTGTCAGAGTCAGAAAGGACTTTTTCCCTATTGGGACAAATTGCTTACCGCCGAGTTTCGCCTTTAATTCAAACTCAAAACATTTGGAAAAATAATTAATTCTGTTTTAGGAAGATTTAATTTGAGATGGACCTTGGCCATCCGTGAAGAGATTGTCAGGAGAGAGATTTAATCTGGATTTCAGGTATTAGTGCGGGAGTGGATAAATAAATTTGGGCATCATCTGCAGCAAAATTTACTGAAGACCAAATAAGTTGATAATGTCACCCAAAGAAAGAGTGTACCGGGATAACAGGAAGTGGCCAAGGACAGAGCCTTGAGGCACCCCCACCCTAAATGGGACAGGAGAAGGAGTGTCAGCATGAGAGACAAAAAATGAGTGATCACAAAGTTAAGAAGCCAGCAAAGATGCAGCTTGATTATGTACACCAAGCACATGGAAAACCTGGAAAAGATATGAGCGATCAACTGTATTGAATGCAGAGGATAGTTCCAAGGAAGATTAGAATAGAAAAGTGACCCTTTGCATTGGCAACCTGGGGATCATTTTGTGAGTTTACACAGATCAGTCTCTGTAGAGTGCCCTGGCCAAAAATCAGACTGCAGAGGGTCCAGGAGATGATATCCATGCAGATAGTTAGTAAAGCAGGTGTAGATCAGATGTTACAAAAGGGGGGGGGGACCGACGTCACTTACATAAACCCGGAAGTGAGCAGAGTGGCGATATATTCATCTGATGATCCTGTGTTGAGGATTGTCTGATGAATACTGATCTAGCAGCGATCTACTGCTGCTAGATTGGTCAGGTAAGTATGGTTTACCACTATAGTTCCCCTTGAAGTAACTATTAATAATATGATTACAGGGTCATTTGGAATATGTTTACCTATAGCAATTTCATTTAAAATGTCCACTGTAGCAGCAGTCAGGTACTTGTGAATAGCACTGGTCTTATCTTAAAATTTCTTGTATTTCACATCAATAAAGATCAAGTGAGTGAATGCAATAGCTTTTCCCAATGCAGACATTGAGATTTCTTTTGTTCTTCTTACTGTCTAATCACATAAAGGGTTTGAGGGCCATTCTGGATCTAGATCCAGCACAGGGAGATATAGTATGTTGGGTCTTTGCCCAAACTTAGTTTATTAAATAGGGTTAATGGAGTGAATTATTGTGACTTTGGGGGAAATATAGTGCAGCAATCCTGTAGTGAAAAGTATTGGAATATTGGTAAGAGTATTTGTTGGTGGTCTGGTAAATGGCTAGAGAATCTAAAGGTGCTAAAACATTGTCCAAAAAAATTAGATGATTGAAGTTCAGGTATCATTGATTACTCAACATTGAAGGGCATGAGTTTTGGCCTGTCTATGGGTCGCAGCCATAGTAATGTGGTCAGGGCATAACCTTAAGAATCTTATTAGAGATCCATAGTTTTTGTGATGAATCATCGCAAAGATCAAAAATTCTTTATTCTATAGTGATTTGTAAGTATAGATTTATAGGACACACACAAAGACCTCCTTTGCTGATTTGTGTCTGCTGATAATTTGCGTATGAAGGTCAGGGCTAGTATTTCCCCATATGAATGAGATTTTTTTTTCTTACAAGATAAAGAGGGGAGAGAAATAGCATTTAAAAAAAAAAAATTATTGGTAATATGTTTTTAATACATAATACATAAACTACTGATTTGTCACCATGTAACCATTTCCATTGGGATGATAAGACATACCTTTAACTCTCCTGGTGCTTCTTCTGGCTCTTCATGTACCATATCAAAGACCTGGAAGTTACTATTACTACTTGTGTTGTTCTTTGGATCTACATCTTCTGATGGTGGCGATTGGGCGGCTGCATCTGTGGGTATATGATCAATGTCCACATTGGCCGACTGGCTCGAGCCAACTGTAGTAACTTTTTCCTCCTCAAATTTAGGGCGAAAATTTGAAATTACACGATATCTGCTATTTTGCCGTTCAGATTCCTTGCGGGTCTTGAGGTCTTTGTGAATTCTGTGTATGCTTCCCAAGGAGGGCTGCAAGGTCAAGTAGGCTTGGTCACGAGAAATAGCTTCCCTAACATACTTTTGTAGCGGCTCATTCTGAAAGACAACCAGAAGCAACTTATAATATGTGGGAAACATACTGATGTATATAAATATATATTGTGGCATGTTTTCAGCAAAGAAAAATCATGGCATTGCAGTGGTTTCCTCCCACATTCGAAAAACATACATCTGTGTGTAACTGAATAGAGAAACTAGATTGTAAGCTCCTCGGGGCAGGGACTGAAGTGAATGATGAATCTCTGTAAAGCGCTGCGTAATATATCGGCGCTATATAAATACAATCCAATACAAAAAAATAATCATGAATAAATTTCTAGAAGCATTTACATCATGTCTAGACATTAGAGTACACCCTGGATACATGAGCTATTCTTTGTTCTACATATTTTTTCTTATACATTCCTGTTCAAAGGCATCAGGAGCTCAAGATAAGGGATTGAATAAATGACATTGTCCATCTGTGTCATTTACATCAGCTTTCAATTAAACTGTCAGTGACAAAGTTATGGTAACTGAATGTTGTCTAAATAGGGACAAGTTCCATGTTGCAGTAGTTTTTTTTTTTCAGAGATGCTGAGTGAGTAGTATCTATGAACATTTGGGTTATGGAGTTCATTTCTGTGCAATACATTATCTCTGCCCATAAAGGACTGGTACACCATGAGGTGGGGTTTCTAAATAAGAGTACTAGGTTGCTCCTGCTTTTTATAAACATCACATTTTGAGTTGAAGTGCCTTTTATTCTAACAGTAACTTGTGACTCATTTATAGCATGCCAGCCAGTGACTTCAGCTTCCATTTAATGGGTTGCATAAAAATAGAAATAATTTTTCACATAGCAACTGTTACAGTAAACTATGCCATTTACAACGATAAATAGCAGCTTCTTGTAGCAACTTCTGTTTTGCCAGGGAACATAGACTACCGTTTAGTCTTACTGTCACAATTTAATGACCGAAATTCAGGAATCGCAGATCGAAAAACATAGCACACGAGGGTCAACAGCATACTGTCTGATCAAGAGATGCACTAAATATACAAATAAGCATGGCTCTTGCCTGGGAGCTGAGTGTGGCTGCTAGCCTAAACACTTGGCTAGTAACTCTGCCCGCCTCTCCTTCAGTGCGAAGTTTTTTGCAGCTCAGTAAAAGTGCATCTGCTGGGTCTGCGCCTCGCTTGCGCTTCACACGCAGTACAGTAGCCTCCATCGCAAATAGGTGCCCGAAGTCGCATTGTCACCTGACGTAACACTACCGTAAAGATACAGCAGCCATCTTACTTGTGGCTTAATTAATGTCATACACGTGCTTCCGGGGCAGGTGCATTGTGGGAATATGGCAGCGTCCATCTGTAAAGAATTGGGAGAGATTGTAACCGAGTGATTATCAGTAACACGTGAGTGGTTGAATAGTTTACCAATTTGTCCCGAGCTGATGCTGGTAGAAAATGATTGTTTTAGATTTACTTTAGACTCTGTTACATGAATATAATGTCTTTTGAGCTTTATTTTTAAAGAATGGTAAATTAGTAGGTATGCGAAGTAAATAAAGGCGGAGTAAACGGAGGGACTGTCTAAACTAGTGTGTGGTTTATTCATTTATAGGGTTTTTTGATGGGCTGAGTGTAGCACTACTATATTTATGAATTTTCTGAGGGATATAATGGTTAAAAGTTGGCAACATTTGAGAATAATAAAATGGGTTAAATGTTTGGTGAGTTAGTAGCTCACATAAAACCTACTCAAATGTAGCCTAAGTGATATCTTAATGGGATATTTCTAAAACCACTTAATTCTGATATAATAGTTTTTTTTTATTATTCTGGTATCGCCTATAAAATGAACAGAAAGCTTTAGAAATATCCCCTGTAGGGTTGCCACCTAATCCCTTTAACACCAAACTTAAAATGCACATGTGGTGCTAATTTGAAATCCTCTTGGATTCCAGCATTAAACTAATTTTGGTTTGGTGCTGCAGCAGGTGGGTTATTGCTAAAGTTATGTTGTGTCCAACCTTTATACTTTTTGCCCTCACAAATGCACCACCCATTAGTGAAATGTGTGTTTTCAATTTTAATTATTTTTTTTTCACTGATGCATTTGTTTTGTTAGCAAAACTTTATTTACTGCTACTGAATTAAAAGAAAATTGCAAGACAAATATTTGCCGTTTTTTAAATATAACCCTGCATATGGGAATATTTTAATTGTTTTGGAAAATGAACCACCTTAAAACTACTTGCCACATTCTCAGACAAAGATTTCCTGTTAATGGACTATACTTTGAATTAAGCACATTTTGTTATGTATATAAATGTTAATATTTAGAGTTCGTTTATAATTCTGGTACCTTTTTCAGTGGGATGTGAATTAGGGTTACACTGAATGTAAAATCACAGGGCCAATTAAAACATACTGCACACTCCATACTATCACCACAAGACCTAAGTACCCTAGATCTACAAAATTAATGCCAATTTGTCCTACGTTCTGATTTGGCCCTGTTGCATCGCAAAGTTTTTTGTCATATTTTGTCACCAGAAAGCAAAGACAGGTTGCTTTCAACGCTTCCTTCCAAGCCATTAATAAATGATAGCAAATTGATAGGTGATTCCAACAAAACCCACTGGGGCACATCCCTTATAACTGGAGCCTAAATGAACCATTAATAATTTCTATATCCATGCAGTCATTTAGACAGTTCTTCTCTCCATGTTTATTATTTAGACCAGTAGTACCAAACCTTTGCTGGATCGAGGACCAGTTCCCTGGTTCCCCGATCAAGCAAAGGTTTGAATGGCAAGGAGGGCTAAACGCGTTGCTGGCCGCATGATGGTTAAGCACTTCATGTGCTTATATCACCACCATGCAGTCTGATACCAAGGGGCCCACGGACTGACCAGGGATCTGCGACCCAGCGTTTGGGGGACCCCTGATCTAGACCATCAAATGTTAGTTTATACAGTAACTGCTTATGAGGTCTCTGAGGGGGTTATTCCGTAAACTCCGAATTAGCCCTTTAGAATTCACTGATGGCGAACTCCCGTCATAAAGTCGCGACTGCGACTAAAAAATTGTCACGGTCGTGATTTTATAATGGGAGAATGGTCGCGGTCGCGACTTTATAATGGGAGTTCACTATCAGTGAATTCGGAAGGGCAAATTCAAAGTTTACGGAATAACCCCCTGAGTCTCTCAAATACTTCTGCTGTATTTTCACTTGAGTCTAAAATTCTTGTCATGGACAATAGTCAAACGTCCCCATTGGATGCATTCTGATTAAATTAGATATTGAGCCTAATAGTGGTCATAGAATTCTTTACATTGCCACTACATGATAAAACATAAAACCCACTTTTTTTTGGGGGGGGGTGTATTTAAAAGCTTTCCATTAATTTTTTATATAATCGAAAACAGCTTTTTGATGTAAAAAAAAATGAAATGCAATAAGTGACTTTCAACAAGGCAGTACAAGCTTTTTTTTAAATAGGTGATACCAGCATAAGCGTTAAGTACTCAAAAAACCTTTTCGACTTTTATAAATTCACCCCTGAGTGTCACAAAAAGAGCATTCTAGAATCATCATAGCTCAGTTACACTTCAAACTTTATAGTCAGTAATAGCCCCAGAAGGGTTGCACAGAACCATTAAATATTGATTCTTTGCATTTAAGACAGTGGCCCCCATAAAACCTAGCACACTCAATTCCAAAAGTGTAATTCTTAATTCATAGCACTGCACAAACATTAGGCAGACCCTTAAAGGGCAACTATAGTCAGATTACATCTTTACATATGCAGTACTATACCATAGTAAAAAGCATTTCTCCCCAGTAGTTTTTCCATCTGAAGCTGGATG
>JAKJJM010042848.1:0-11522 GCA_021901965.1 Pipa carvalhoi
TATTCCCATAGTGAATTTGTGACCGTGTCAGTATTCCCATAGTGAATTTGTGACCGTGTCAGTATTCCCATAGTGAATTTGTGACCGTGTCAGTATTCCCATAGCGAATTTGTGACCGTGTCAGTATTCCCATAGCGAATTTGCGACCGTGTCAGTGTTCCCATAGCGAATTTGCGACCGTGTCAGTGTTCCCATAGCGAATTTGCGACCGCATCAGTATTTCTATAGCGAATTCGTGACTGCATCAGTAGCCATTGATTATGTAGTGTGAGACCATCATTAGCTGGTGAATTCGCCACATCGCAGAGTTTGCTGAATACCCGAATATGGGGAAGTGGCGAATTCACACCTCTATGTGACAATTCAGACTTTAGTTAACAACCCCTATAAATACAATCCAATAGTAGAAGTTTTAATATAGATTAGAAGGGAACCCTAATGCGCAGTGCTTACATCCTTACTTAACAGAGGTAATGTTGCATATATTTTAAAAAGGTATAACCTGAATTTGTAATCAGTCTGTTTTGCTTCAGTCCCTAAGAAGTGCACACTGAAGTGTAATAAATAGGGGTGATCCTGAGGTGAGTACTTCTTAATTGTAGATTAAACGCTATTAAATCCAGCACCTCCGTCCCAGTATAATAGACAAACAAGTAGTAGATAGGAAGAAGCAGCACTTTACATGGTAAATTAAACCATAAATTTTACTGTGACACCAACAGTGACATGTTTCGGGCAGAAGCCCTTTATCAAACCAAAATGTATTGTTTAATTTACCATCTATTGTGCTGCTTCTTCCTATCTACTACTTATTGAAGTGCACACTGAGCATGTGCCAAGCAATGGCTAAAGGAAAAAGGCTGTCACAGATTATAAACATGTTAGCCTACAGTGACTACTTTGAGGAAATAGCTCATTAGTTCCAATGGGCTAGCTGATCTCAAGGCTAACATAGTAACTCCTCTGCACAAGGTGCAATTCTACCAGACTAACCCTTTGTCGGGCTTTAGTTCTTTTTTTAAGGATTTTTTCCCATTTTCACACTGCTTTCTTTTTCTCTTTGTCCTCAGCTCTTTTCTTCATCATGGGAAAGTTTCCACAGCTATGGAGCCAGCATCTTGACTCTGTTTGCCATAGCCAGGGGCCGCATCAGTTTGAAGGCACCAATTCCATACTCTTCCTATATCTCACACCTCTATATTGTGAGCTACCTGTTCCTAAACATGGGGATACTGCTGCAACTCATTGCTGCAGTACTAATAAACTGTTACCGCCAGATGCGACTGGAAATGTTCCGCCCAGCTTTTGAACTTCAGGACTATGAGATGGTGGAGCTTTTCCTCAGAAGACTGCGCATATGGATGGGAGTCAGCAAGGTTAAGGAGGTAAGGTGTCATTACCAGCTACATCTTATTCTGCTTTAAAAGACTTGATTTGATAAAGTACAGGAAAATTCCAAAGGTTGATTTCTATACGCTGTATAATATACATAATCAAGTACAATGTCCATCAAGTTCAACTTTGCAAATCTTTGTCAATGTTAATCCAGGGGAAGGAGAAAAAAAATGCACGCCACCAGTATTGTGTATAACAAAATTTGGTTCATGTAAATTGCCAAAAAGAAGTCAACATTTGTGTAATGGAGGTATATAGGGCGGAATTTATTAAAGTCGGAAAGACCGGCAACGGTCTTTCCGACTTTCTCGCGGGAGGTTATCCTCCCGCGAGAATCCCAATTTCCAGATTATGGAAATCGAAAAACACCGATTTCCATAATCTGGAAATCGGGACTCGGCAAATTAAGCCCGAAAAGACTCCAATCGAGTCTTTTCGGGCTTAATAAATTTCGCCCATAGAATGCAGACAAATGGCAGAATTAGGCTTCATAATATTAAGTCACGTATGCCCAATTATTCGAATATATTTTTTAAAATATGTATATCTGCATATAACTTCATTATTGTCTGATTGCAGTTTCGTCACAAAGTACGCTTCGAAGGAATGGAGCCCCTGCCTTCTCGTTCCTCTAGTGACTCCAAATCCGTTCGGGGACCGACTCCAAGTGCTGCCTCTGACACTTCTTCCTCATCTTCCTTTTCAACTATCTCCAGCCAACTGGACACCTTAAGCACCATAAGCACCAGGGAGAGAGCAGAACTGGATGTCAACATACAGCGACTTTTGCCAGTGCTGGATACTCTTCTGTCACATTTTGATCTGGTAAATCAAGCCACAGAGGAGGTGTATAACATAGAATGCTGCTTACAAGATGTACAGACAAGAGCATTAAAGAAGAGAAGTCTGAAGAGTAGAAAATCTGATGTTTCTAAAATGAATAAATCTACTGTCCATATCCCCAATGAAATACCCCAAACAAAAGATTCTAAGCACTGTTACAACTCTGAGACTACAAAAGATACTTTGGAGGCTCTAAGACCATCCACAGCTCCCAATACACTGGCAAAGAACTCATCTGCATGTAGGTTGATTTCTACAGACAAAGCAAGGGGAGAAGAGCCAGCACTGATTCCTATGCAGATAACAAACTATGCCCAGAACAAAAAGAGAAAGCTATTAAGGGCACATAACAGAGTTTACCCGAGTGTTAGTTAGCAGGCAGCATGCAAGCTAGCTGTTTCTTTGTTAACTGGAATCACAGCTTCAGGTGAAAGAACGTCTAAGCACTTACTGAGTTGTGAAGAAATGGTCTTGGGTGGAGTTCCAGGTGAAAATACTTTATCTTGGATGTTGAGGTGGACTGTTCTTTAAGGGTTCTTTGAACTAATATAAAGCATGCGTTGTATGCCAACGCAGAGTTAAAATATTGGCCCTCGCTCAGAGGGAATCAATTATATCAGTGATTCCTGCGTCCAAACCTAAAGCAACCAACAGGACTAATTCCAAGCCTACCCTGTACTGAACCCTGGTGGCTTTAATCCCAACCCTTATATAGCCCAGGTGGCTTTGAACCTTTACGTGTTTTCCTTTATCAGCCCTGGTGGCTAATAAGGTTCACCAAAATCCTTTATATAGTCCCTGCTGGCTTCAGAGACTTTCATTTAAATACTAAGAACCCTGGTGGTTTATCTTTTCCTTAGGCTTTCAGACAGCTGGCTGTCATGGATCCTGTCCTGTTATTGGTGCTTGTGCTGGCGTCTGGAAATAATATGAAGTTACAGAATGCCACATGTAATGTCAGAAATACTCAAGGAATACAGGGAAAGTGTTGCCTCTTTTTGGTGCTTTCGTAAGAAAAGGAGCTTGCTAGCCTGATCAGTTTATCATAACTGTCTATTTGGCCTCTTCCTAGCTTTTTTGAAAGTAAATATTTGAGGGTGTTGCATAACCTTGCATTTAATGTTGTAGAACTACAGCATACTCTTTCTAAATCACCTAAATTCCTATTCGCCTTAAAAAAAAAAAAAAAGCTTGACTCAAAGTGAAGAACTGCAACCTCATTAAGCACTTATTGATCAAGGACTTTAGATAGGAAAATGATCTATATAGCAAGTGTCAGCACTATACTTTGCTACATTTGAGTTTACATGACACTTCTTCAACCTCTTGGTAGCACATAAGTTAAAGAGCTCCAGAAGTAAGAAAATAGTACAAGAAATTGTCCATTTTCCACACTGAGACAGGTGCAGTTTTGATAGACAACTCTATCCTTAAATGATTTTCTCATCAGATGCAGAGATCGTTAGCCTCCTGGACTGTTTGGTATAAACTCTCTCTGCCTCAGGTAGGGAATTAAATATTCCTAGGGCAATGAAGAGAATAAGCTACCGCACCTTTTTTTTTTTTCCGGGGTTTAAACAGAGTGGACCTTCAAGGGCCAGATGTCTGAACGTTAAATGGATTTCAGATATAATTCATTTACTAATGAATAATTATTCATTTTAAATTTTGCTCTCCTCCTGCTTACAAGTCCGTGCAAGGTTCTGTAGATTTCCTGCCTTTAAAAGGCTTTTAATTTAAATATGTTAAACAATATGGTTAAACACAAGATGTCAAAACTTGTATGCTGGAGGTTGTTATTGTTCGCAGTAGTGCCTTAAAGACACTTTCTTTGTTATTCATTTTATTATTCTTTTATTGCTAAAAAGCAGTTATATACAGCATTCAGCCATCTAGTTATTGAACAAATATTCCCAGGATCCTTGAACGCCTGAAGGAGAATTCTATTTCAACAACTAGAAGGCTGCAGGTTGGAAATCCATGGTGTATATATGTTTGTATATTTTTAATTTCTGCAGTTTTGATGGAGCGCCTAGCACTTTACTAGTTGCTTTTCTACATTTAATTAGAGCTAAAAAAAATTAATCTAGAAGCAGAGTAAATCCTGAACTGAAAAAGAAGCTTTTAAATTCCACATGCTTCTCAGGTTTAGAGAAATACTCTAGGTATAGAGAGAGACACCAGTGCAGTCACCCATAGAAACCAATTGGACATTTGCTTTCGTTGTCAATGCAGTAATTGCTTTTTATGGGTTACCGCAGTAGTGCAGTGCTGTGCACAGACTTGTGTCTCTTTTCCCACCATACAAGGTCCAAAACACCTAGAGACTTATTGACTAAAGGGTGAATTCACCTGTCGAATTCACCTTGCTACAATTCAAGTTGCATCTGCAAAACAGTCGTGAATTAATTACTCGTTATTAACTAAGCAGTGAATAGACTTGTTGAACAAGCAGACAGCGGCGATCGCTATTGGATGCGTTGTGTGGCATAGTCAGTTGAATAGAAATAGAATGCAGAGCCCTGCCATCAGCCCCCCAATTTGCCAGTCTGATGAGGTGAAGTCAAATGGATAAATTCGGAGCAGTACACCTAGTCGCATTCACTCCTTCGACACACTCAGCCACTTACTCAATATTAGAAGTACCTGTGCGTGCAAAGTGATGCGAAGTGCATTGTAAGATCACGACTATCGTACTCAACCGAATTGGTCTGATCAATAAGCGAACATGGGGAAGTGGCAAATAGATGCAAATTCAGTGCTTTAGGCTATTATTCAGCCTTTAGTCAATAAGGCCCCTAGAGAGTTAAATTGGGGAGCCGTGAGTCCCATTTACAGGATGAAATTGTGTATATTTTGCAAGGTCCTGTAGTATTTTTATAGCATTATTCATGAGCAACTAAAGTTATTTAAATGATGTATTTTTGCTTGCCTGCCATTGTACATATTTTGGTATATTTGTCAGAATAATCTGCATTTCAACCAAAGCACAAGAGAGAAACTGATAGCCTTCCAACTGCTTTCACACACTGCTCCTCCCATAATTAATTTCAGACTGTTTAAGGGTTCCTGTTCAGGGTTTGTTAGGCTTAAGACTGGGATATCAAGCACAAGGTTTACCTGCTCCTGTATACTCCCATCTTCCAGGACTTTTTATGACCTGGCAGTCTAGTTTTATATTTTTCATGCCTATGCCTAAAGTATTGATGCATAAAAGGCAGATTTAGGCCTAAGCTCTCCTCTGTCATGGATACATGTCACATACACTTGTTTGAGCATTTAAAGGGGACATATAGGGTCCTAAGTATTTCAATTAATTCTAAGTCTACATGCTCGAAATATCAGTTTTAGTATATGCAGACTGATTTAAAATCTTTGTATATCTTTAAGAGGTTCATTTTTGCTCTTAATTTCCTTTTACAGCTCTCTTAATTTCCTTTTACATTCCCTCTTATTCACTCTTCCCCTGAATCAGAGTGGCATGTCATCAATGTTGTTTCTTTATATAGTTTGGGCTGCAATATTATTTTTCTTGGGAGCATAAAAAGCTGTTAATGAAAAGTGACAAAATTGGAAGAACATATCAGATGTTGTGCTACTGTGATTTAGGGGAAAATACTTGCACACGGGTAGACTTGTTTATTCCTCGTTTCACATAAGATACTGACAAGAATGGTGCAGAATGGTTTTTTTGCACCAAAGAATATTTAAATGATTGATATGGTCAATGTTAAGAGTCTTTTTCAAAACCCTATATGCTCTCTTTAAATGTCATCATTTATATAAATAAATCTTTGTTCATCTACATAAAAATATAGCTAGATTTTTACTTCAAGGGAAGTTCAGGAAGTGGCACTCATTGTCATCATAAAACCACAGGAAGGTGCATGGTCCAAAAATGCTCTTAAAGAAAAACTAAACTTTGACTTAATCTCTTATTAAATTGATAGGTCTGATAGATAAGATCACAAAACTTAAAGCACTGAGATCTGACTCATCATTACGAAGTTATGAGCTCCTGCATCGTGTTCATCCCTAACTGTACAAGACATCCATTTTGCTGTTTTAGACATGCCCTGTCTCTGGACTCTAGTGTATGAGTGTCTGAGAGAGGGAAGGGGTGTGTCTAAAACAACAAAATGGATGCCTTATACTGTTAGGGAATGAGATGCAGGAGCTCATAACTTCTTAATGGTGAGTCGGATCTCAGTTCCTTAAGTTTGATTGTGTTCTTAACTACCAGATCTATTGATTTAATAAGGGATTAAGCCAAAGTTTTTTTTCTTCTTTAAGGATAGCAAGCTTTGGGATATCATTATCCAATAAAACTCAGAGGCAGAGGGAGAAATGGTACAAAGTAAACATGATGCAAAATTATTGTATCTGAGCTGCTTTCTAATTTATAATATTTTATATATTTTGTATAATGATAATATAATAATGTATGGGTTTTTGTAATGCAAAGTCACTATAATGAAAACATTCTAACATTGGGTGACATATTTGTGCAGTTTGTAGTATTTTATTTTTTAATGCTTTAATATGCAATCCTGGTAAATAGCAGGGTCAGGTGATTTCCAGCACTGGAACCAAAAACCAACCCAAACAAACCAATTACATAAAGAATTCAGTGCCATAATGATGACACTAAAGAAACCCATTGGTAAACAGAGGACATTTACAGAGATCCAACATTGCTAGGAGATGCTTCATTCAAAGAAGTTAGTTTAAACATTTGTGGTTTGTCTAGCAAATGTGGCATTTGGGAAAGGAGAAATAAAATTGGTATAACGTGGCATTGCATATGACAGAGCCATTTGTGTCATAGACTGGTTGTTAGTTCAGATGTCTGAGGCAGGTTCAAAATAGGTACAAAACATATGTGTGCAAGAATTTGGTGAGATTTTCCTGCATCAATAACAAAGTCCAGATCAGTAAACATTTGCCAATGTTATGATTTGCTATTCAAATTGAATTAAATACATAAAAGGTTTTGTAACTCTGTCTCATGAGCAGACAGGACAATCAACAAAGTCTCACTACTGTCACTGGGGATATGCCTATCAATCTCTCAAGGGTTGGGCTCTTTCTCTCTCTTCTTGCTAAATGTGTCTGTTTGTGGAACTTATGAACATCTCTTATCTGCCCTTTTATTCTGCATTCATCAGATGGTACCTTGTCTAATATGATGAGTTAGTCACACCATGCATCAGTTTGCTTTACAAATTTTATTTGGGTTTCACGCCCACCATTCTTACCTTGGACCTTTTCTTTTTACATTCTCTAGAAGTGTTTGTTTTGGGGCATTCTCCCTCTCCATATTTGTTTTCTTGCCGGCAGCCGATACACAATTTGTTCACTCAGTACAAGTTTTTTCTTGCCTTGTCTTGTGATTTAAGTCAATTCATAACATATATTCACAATGTGTTATCCTCTTCTATTTTGATGCCAGCCTCATACCTGTTATGCTTAGGTACTTTCATCCCATAGCTACCAGTTATCCTCTTGTCATCTTTCTCATATCTCAACACCAAGTCCATTTCTAAACTGAATTTGTCATTTAAAGACATGCAGTTCCATTCAGTGCAAATCTACACAGACTGCTTCTTACAAGAACACCAGGCGCAAATTCAGTTCTCTCACTTGATCCTTCTCATCTTCCAATTATGGCCTTTTAAACTTTTATCGACGGTACAAAACAGGGTACCGATCGAAAAGTGAGTGCACTTAGTCCTTACCTTCCAAGTAAATTGACTATTTGAGGCCTTTATCAGTTAAGTATCAGCTTTATGTCACTACTTCCGCTATATTTTTCATACAACTGATGCTTGTGCCCACAGAATGGAGTGAGGTTTATTGATTTTCCTACCTAAAGTCATGAAACCTCTACATTTATGCTGCCAACTTAGGCCTGATAGTTAAGAATCTCCTAAAAAGAAATCACCTTTCCAAATGCCACAACTTGGAATGATTCATCTCCCAGATATTCATTTGTGGGGGTCAATCTTTTAGCATGCCTTTTTATTAGATAGAAATGTTCTAAGTCTCTATAAGGAGTACTAAAGTGTTGTAATTATAAAACGTGTGGGGACTAGGGAACTGTTGTTATACTTGCCTAATGCAGTCTTGAACCTCCGCCTGCCTACTCATGTAACAACATCAGTGCATGCAAGCAATGCAAAAGTTGGGTTAGTTATCAATATTGCTTCTGTTAATGCACACAAACAAAAAACACATCATGACAACAGAATTGGCAGTCTGAAGAGCATCTAGCCATACAACTAGGAGAAACGAGGAAGCTCAGACCTCTGTTATATAAGTATATTAACATGTCCTTTGCTCCCACCATCTTTATGCTTGCAAAGCTTTAGTTTTCCTTTAATATTAAGCACTAATGATTTAATTAACATCTCTGCCATTTAGGTTTTCACCACCAATGTGATTTTCTCACCATTAAACACTTTATTAGCCAGGATTGTTAAATATGTTGATATTTGAAGCAATTTGAGACCTGGGTGGGTGGAAGTTTTGTAGTAATTGGCATTATCGATAGTAAAATAGATTAATAGGTATGACATTTGTCTACACTCCAGAATTTATTTATTTTTCTTTAAATTTGGATTTAGTTAGATCAATAAAATGTGGTTGAATCCAAACCATTGTCCTGTCACATATGCAATTCTGAAGGAAAGGGATAACTGCTGTTTTAATTCAAATTTCATCTTAGGGTTTGGATTTAATTTGGTGTTAGCTAAATTTTCTGGGTATGGAGCATCCCTGAGGATAAAGACTTACAGTTTTTATACACAATTTTATCCTCTGCAATGGTTGTATTAGTTACCTTAATTAAAAAAAAGAAAGAAAAAAATGTTCAAGAGGGACAACCAAGTCATTTGAAATGAATATTAATCTAAGTTTACAAATATGATCTCTTAATCCATTAGGTACAAGAGAGGACTCCAAATGAACTAGAGGAAAAATTCCTTTGGCGTCAGAAGTAATGTATAATAGCAAGAAAGACAAAAGCCATGCTTTTAGTGGCTGCATCAGCTGTTCAGTGTTAAAATCTGCACTGAAAGAAAACGAATATTTGCTTTATTTTTTTGTATTGCCCACATTACATGTAAAACATTGTCTGTTGCCTTATGTGTGTATATGATGCCTTTGTCTCTCATAATGTAGGATCCTATCCAGCAGCTGCAGCGTTGCACCTTTAGACAAGATCAGGGAGTTATCGTTTTGTCCTTATATAAAATGCTCAGCTCACAGATGCAGCCGTCACTGTTGTACGTCTACAACTGTTAACTAATGCTCTGTTAAACAAAGTCATGAAATAAAATTGACTGCTCAAGGATGTTTTTTTATGATTGTGTGTGCAAGCGTGTATTTTCATTTCATTAAATACCTCAATAAATGTAACAGAGGTGTATAATTCTACTGAATAGCCGTTACTCACTGATGGGGTATATTTTGAGAAACTAGCATTCTTACATATCATAAACCTTTCCACATGGCATACGCACAAATGAATTTGTCTAAATTCCCTCACACTCATCCACAGGACTGCTGTTTTAATATCAGAGTATAGATAAGACAAAACTGTGGGGCTTATTCATCAGAGTCCTTATTCACTAACCTGAAGAAGCGAACGGTGCCATTAGCCGTCTTTTGTGTAATGTGGCATAGTCAGACAGACAGTAGGAGCCCAGCCATCAGCCCCCTAATTTGCCACTTCAATCTGGAGAAGTAAAACTGGTGAATGGGACACCGTTTGCCTTGCCGAATTCATTACTGTGACAGACTTCGAAGTGGAAGAGCTCCTTAAGTCCACGACTGTCATAAGATGTCAACTTAGTCTTGAATTCGAGATATTGCAGAGTTTGCTAAATACCCGAATATGGGGAAGTGGCAAATAAATGTGAATTCACACCTTTACACCACTATTCAGCCTTTGACTAATAAGCCTCTTTCAATTTTTTTTTTTTTTTTAACAAAAATCAGTCCTTAATGTGGAAGAAAACAAACATATGAGAATTGCTAACGTTTTTGCATAACTGCTTAACGTCGGAGTATAAGCAGGCGTTAACTTTACTTCTTTAAACAGGTCTTAAAAGTGTTCTAAGTTTAATACATGAGTTGTGCCCCAATGAAAAACCAAAAACATTGGGCAAAAGTGCATGCAAAAAGAGTAAAACATTAGTATAAAAAGCCACAAAATGATTTTGCAATCATTTTTTATAGTAATGCTATTTGATATATTTCCCCTAATTTCCAGGCTTTCTGAAGGGAATGGAAGTTGAAGTTAAAGAATAAAAACCTAAAAGAGAGGAGCACAGGAGAAGCATCTTTATCTTTATCTAAGATAAATAGATTGGACAGTCCAAGAAATGGAACCCAGTGGGACAACAGTATATAAGGGTGTAAAATTACAACACCTAAAAATAACCACTACTGGGGGTTATATATTGCACTTCGTTTTTTGGTGTTGCAATTTTACACCCTTATATACTGTTATCCTACTGGATCGCAGTTTGCTGATTAAGCAAACATGGGAAAGTGGAGACTGAAGGGCCTATTTACTAAAGTGTGAATGTGACTATTTCACTTTGTGTCAATTTGTGATAGAGAAGTTACAAATTTGCTTCTCCTAATTGACTAAGTGGCCAATAGGTTTGGAGAACAAGCAATCTGCAACAGACACTGGCGAATGTATAGCGTGGCATAATCACGAGAATAGTAGCAGGATGCAAATTCGAACAGTGACGTCATCCTCATCACATCCCACTAACTATATATAAGTGAACAAATACATCTATTTCTATATCACCTTGTCCCTAGTTCATGTTGTCACTTGGTCAGTCTTTATTGTCACTTTTGAATTAACTGTTGCCTTACACAACCCTGCCATCAACCATTGGTCGCATATTTGCCACATTGCAGAGTTTGGTCAATAAGCGAATACTAGGAAGCAGTAAATGGTCACAAATTCAGAATGTTAAATACCCATTCAGACTATAGTCAATAAACCTCTAAATGTGAATTCATACCTTTAAGTGACTATTTGTACTTGCATGAATAAGCCCGTTGATGTCAGCTGTGAAACTGGCATTAAAACACATAGATCTCTAGAGCAGGGGTTCTCAACCTGTGGGTCGGGACCCCATTGCGGGTCGAATGACAATTTGCCAGGGGTCGCCTAAGACCATCGGAAATATAGGGTTTGAATGGGGTCGTCCAATAACAATTAATGAAAGGGGGTCACCAAATCACAGGGAATTGTACTA
>JAKJJM010042859.1:0-18214 GCA_021901965.1 Pipa carvalhoi
GCGTAGTCCTGGGGAAATGCCTTTGCGAAGGCATTTCCCCGAAGTGCACGAGGCGCGGCCGCTCAAATAGGCGCGGTCGCGCTTCATGCACTTCACAAACAGGCAAACAGAGCGGCCGCGGCCAAGGCATTTCCTCAGGACTACGCTCTTTACGGAATCTGGCCCTTAGTGTTGATCGAACGTCTCGGCAAAAGGTTAGTTCGACACAAACTTTACCTTTTTTCCAAACCCGAGCCAAACTGAACTTTTTGCTGTAAGTTCAAGGTTCGGCTCAGGGCCATTTTCAGCCGCTTCCCTACACTGGGGGTCCACAGGGAAGCAGCTTATAATGGGCTTTCGGGGCACTTCCTGAATATGCAGTGTCTTAAGCACTATAGAAAACAGTGGGGGTGGATGAAGACTGTTTAACACCATGGTTGCTATCAGTAAAGATAAAAACTAACAAAAGACAATAATTTTACGAATCTAACTTCAAAGGCAACATGTTTACAAGCACTGTATTTGAATAACTGCCATGCTAATCCAATGAAATATTTGTTTTTTAGTGTTAGTGGCCCTTTAAGACATGATACACCTGTATGTAATTCAGAAGCAATATCTTTGTTTAAAAGGCAACAGGCTATATGTGATTGATACAATATTCCTGACAGAGGATTCTAAGGGCAGAATTTACTAAATTCGAAAAGGTCGATTTTGGCCTTTTCGAGTTTATATCCTGTAAATATCACTGTTCGATAGGTAAATAGCGATCGATTTTTACCGTTTGAAATGTTTCGATCAGATTTTTCAATGGGAAAGTAGCCAAAGCACTAATGTAAAGTATTCGATCAAAACATTTCGATTGGTAAAGATCGATTGAAAAATATCGATCAATATTTACCGATCAAACAGCAATATTTACAGGGAATAAACTCAAAAAGACCAAAATCGACCTTTTCAAGTTTAGTAAATTTCGCCTTAATTGTCTTTTTATTGCTTGTTTTTATGTATGTGCTTATTTTTATGTTTTATTATTTTATTACATCAGTTGATATATAATGCTAATTTTATGTAGCACCGAATGCAGTATTTTCATTTTATAGTGACACTGACCCATAGACCTATTCTCCGCAATTCGATCCATTTCGCTGCTCTTCACCACATTGTCGCCATTTTTTCTTTTTCGCCGCATTTTCGGTTTCCCTTAATTTATGTAATGCTGAATAAAATATATCAATATATATTTATGCATTAATACCACTACACTTTAAATTACTTTCAATAGCGTTCCTTTTCCATCAATATCACAGAGCTTTTCGATGTGGACTTAGAAAAAATGTTCTAAACCATCTCCATAGGGAATTATGGGGTTTTGCCACCCTCCACCAGGTGAACACTTTTTAAAGATAAAAAAAAGGTCAGAAGGGGCTTAATAAAAAGCAATATCAGTGATATCAATATTTCCGACCTAATTAAAGGTATATTAATATTGATATAACGGGTGAAATCTTTTTCAATTCTTATAAATATCCCCCATAGTCTCATTTTGTGTTGAAGAGTCCGAGTAACTGTTAGTAATGGTACGTTGCAAAAGCACAATTCTGAAGAACTGAAAAATAAGTATTTTGTTGCAGGAAATGTAAAAAGTGAGATTATGCATTACCTCTGGTGTAAAGACACAGTAGAGCGGAATGTCTCTATAACCTTTCTTTTACCTATCCACAATTTAAAAGCAATTTGTACTCTAAGCTTTCAATTGGCACAGCTGAGAAAACAATATCTGTACAGTATTTAAAAGCGATATCTGACACCAAAAAGGGAGTCACACCCAAAAATAGTTTCCTTGTTGTTTTTGCCCCAGGAATTTGTATTGCCAGATATATTATATGTCCATGTTTATGGTGTAAGACAGTTTTTATGTGATTATTAAATGGGAACACTGTGAAAAGTAATGACTTCTGCTAATATTTTGAGAAGATTGCACAATGATACACAGTATACTAGACCTACTTCTGTTCTACCCTTTGAATCTGACCATTCTGATTGGCCACTGTAATAATCTCTGCGTTTTTACAAGCATTTTATATTCTCAAAGGGGAAAGAAATGTAAAATAAAAGCTGCTCCTTTATAAAATACGTTTTATACTACATTCACTAATATATATATTCCGTATCTTGTAAGTAAAGCTGATTTCTTATGCATTCCTCTCTGTTTATGCACAAAAAATATATTCTTGGGCTCCAGTTAAAGGCTTACTATAAAGAAGCAGGATGTTTTATATTCTAAGAAGAAAAATTGCATTAACCTGCTTGAATTTAAAAACTGTCAGAAGAAAATGCCTTAGGCCTCTTTGACATTACTGTGTCACCTCCATATGTGTGTTTACACCTGCAAATACATTCAAAACACATACTTTGAAATTGTGACATTATGTTGTGATTTTGCTGCTTAAAAAATAATTTAGAATTAGGACCCACTGACTTGCTCTAAAAACAGGAGATGTCCAACTAGTTAAGTACATCAAGGGTAAAGTTAAACTAGGCACTTTGTCACATACATAAAATAGCTTGTCACATGGAAAAACGTGTGGTAAAACACCTAGGGGGAAATTTATAAAAGTACAAATGAAAAAATGAATAGTTTAAATGTGTGAATGTCAGTTCCATAGAACACTATAGGGTGTGTTTGAATGGGAATAGTCAGAACTACATGGTCTGTCATATATACATGAAGGATGAAGGATGAGATCCACTGGAGATACAAAAAGTGGTAGTTTTACTGAGCACACTACGTTTACCATTTGATAAAGGTTATTGTACCCAAAACGTAGTGTGCTAAATAAACAGGTAGTTGCCCTACCACTTTTTGTATCTCCAGTGGATCTCATCCTTCATTTCCTTGGCATTACTGAGTGTTTGGACAGAGCTCTTGTAGGTTCTTGGGTGACTTCCTAGGTACTTTGTTTGCACATCTCTTATTTTTTCATATATACAGTAATTTAATAAAGGCTTAACATGATGCAATCTGGGAGATAGGTGATACTTCCAATCATTTCTCCCGGGGGGTTAGTAACTGTATAGTTTGCATTTTCGTACACATGCAGATGCAATGGTCAAAATGTATGGAGTCCAACTGTTCAGCCCCCCAGCTGAAGGGTCATTTAACTCACTAGGGCTTCTTAAAGTAGAACTAGTGCTGTAAACTATACTTACCTGATGGATCTAACAGCAGTACACTAAGTAGTGATCTTTTTCTTTTTTTTTTTTAATTTTTCGCATGTGCTTTATGTTAAGTTTGGGGAACTGAGCCAGAGGGATGTGTAATATGATGATGTACACGTCATATACAGGGGCGGAAGCTAGATGAAGTCAGCAGTTTCCATCTAACGATCCTAGGAAGAGGATCGTGAGATGAAAGCAGATCTAGCAGCAGTACTCTTAGTGTACTGCTGCTAGATCGACCAGGTAAGTATACATTACAGCAATAGTTCTCCATTAAAACAGTGGGCAGTCAGTTATGGGACCCAGTGTACACTCTATCAGGCAATGTACAGCACGTGAGCCACATGCGGCTCTTCAGCCGCTGTGTTGTGGCTCACAGCGCACTCCCTAGCTTTGCCCCATAGCCCCGCCCAGAACCACCGATGCTTCTGATTGGACATCAGCAGGTCATGGGATCGGGAGTGTTAGCTCCTCCCCCTTTGTGGCTTCACGGGAATTAGTCGCTGGTGGAGAAGGGAGGGAAACTGCTCCCTCCTGAAGAAAGTTTGCCAACCCCTGCACTATACTATACTATACGTGTCCCTAACCAGTCAGATCTTTAGTGCTGATTCAGATCACAGACTGATCACATGGAAATAATTTATAATCTCTTGTGGCCAGTTATATTTAACTTAGTGAAACTGTGCGCTCATATCAGTGAACATGTTTTTTTGCTTTAGTCCTTTTATGTCCTGCTAAGTTTTGTGAGGTGAATCACTCAGTGTATGGTAATTCTGATAGATCTATAGGTGCAGTTGAGCATACTTTTTCAAAACATAAATTATTATTAGATTCTGAAGTCAAATGGCCAGATTACCCATTTTACTATGGGGACTTTCTAAAACTAGGAGTTGCAGAGGTGCATTCATTTTACTGATTTCATGCAGAGTGCATTTTGTAAGTCTTCCCCAGACCTCTATATAGAATGTATATAGTTGCAGTACATCAGGCCTAATTATGTTTGATGTTTAAGTTTATTCCTCCATCCAAAAACTAAGGTGTGTGCATTCTTGGCTCCTGACCCTGGAAGCCACCTGATGTCACCCATGGGAAGGACCTTAGCAATTTCTACAAGTATTTGCAGCAACAGAGATGGTGAAAACTCTCATCTGAGCTGTGTGTTCATTAAAGTAATGTAAATGCCATATCTATCCAAATGGGAATTTTTTTTTATGCTACTGGCTCTTTAAAATGAGAACTGAAGACTTGTTTAATATGCTGCCCTAGTGCACTTTATTTGATATTGTAAAACTGATGCTTTGCTTAAACGGCTAGTGTCAATTTTAGTTATACATGTCGTTTATGGATTGCTGAGAACAATTCCAGAAAAGGTGGTGTTGGGGAGGAGTTTTGAAATAACTGTGATATCCAATAATCTTGTTAATTTTTAAAGTTAAATACGAACTTGTTTTTTTTTTTGTGTCATAGATAAGGATAAAATCCTTTTTTTCCACAGTTACAACACTTTTCTTGAATCTTTAACATATTTCATCTGCGTTTGTCATTAGGTGATTGTTATTAATGACCCTGTTACAGGTTCCAGAGTTGAATCTCATTCCTACCAGTATATGAACATTAATATTGTCATATAAAATTATATTCTGAAGCTGCCTAAAGGTATGTGTGAATATAAAGTAGGCTGCTCTGAATCCAAGTTTCAAACTCTTTCATTCCAAACATTTCTAAAAGTGCTTGTAGGAAAAGAGACACGTTGCCATACTATATCCATAAAATGACCCTACTTCTGGAAATATTTGCTACCCCCTATTTCCAAAGTCAATGAGAGATCTGTTTAACTATCCCTTCAAATGACCTTACATTGCTGACTCTAAGAACAAACAGTGCTTGAGAGTGAGGAGATTCTGACCTCCGTATCCGTAGGGGTGTCGCCAAATCCACTTCAATTAGATTTTAATGAAGGATGCATGTTTGACTTAAAAAGGACCAAGGTTATCCTGAAGGCACACATCTACATAGATTCAATAAAGGGCTTTATTATATTTTATTCAACCACTTGTTAGTTTCCTCTTGACAAATTGAAACTAATGAACAGTCAGTGCCTTAACAGGCTTAATAGTCATTGGCCTTTCCTCGGGCCTTAAATCTATCCCACTCCAACAGTTTCCATAACTAAATACCCACTCCTGCGGGCAGTCACATTATGCTTAATTAATAGCATTGCTCTGGCACCTTGAGAACACTATGGTGATGAGGCTTTGGGGAAATTTGTTCACGCATAAAATAGAAAATGGCTTTATCTAAATAATAAAGGAATATTGATGTTGTTTAAATGAGACATGAATACCAGAGGTGCATTAGGAAAAATACCAAAGTAGTACAGACAAATTAATATTTAGATCATTTTGATTACATTAGAAAAAAAGGAATATGTCACTTGTGAGAAAGTGTCTGTCAATGCAGTTGTCCTTTTACAACAGCACCATCTGTTGGCCCTTTAGAGGAACTGTAGTTTAATTCACAGAAATGTGTATTACAAATGTGTAATTAAGTCAAGGCAGACAACAGTATATCTACATTTAAATGTTGTGCTTTTATTTTAATTAAAATGGTTGGCTTATATTCATTTCCTCGGTGCTCACAGAGAAAAGCAAATTATTATGCGTATTGGCCTTGTGATAAATGTATATGGGAATCCTCAGACATCTCTAAGGTAGCAGAAGTCCTCCTGTACAGCTGAGGATTAATTATCCGAAGGTGCATTTCACATATTATTGTGGTAGACAATACCTTCTTTTAGTAAGTGAGAATTATTGGATTCGATGAGGCTGTTTTAGATTTTTTTTATAAAATCTTATCTTTCCATTTTTAAAGAATGCTTCATTCAAAAGCTGTTTTCTTTTGTAACTTCAGTGTCTTAGGTCAGGTTTAACACTAGCTGGAGTGAAGCTGGGAAGAGAGCAGAATTCCTCTCCCCTTTCAGCAACCCCATTAACTTTTATAGAAACTGCTGATGTGTGGCCGCACAATGGCGAATTCCTTGCGTAAATGCCGCACGCAGCGATTTCTGTAATAACTAAAGGGGTTGGAAAAAAGAGATCAATGGTTTGCTACCAAAATGCTAGTGTGGTTCCGACATTTTCTGTAACAGATAAACATAGCAGGGGGCGCTGGTCTGCTGGAGTCTGTGAAATAGTTTAGAATAAACTGATGTAGTGAACATTAGAACTGCAAGTGACACTTCAACTGCAATATGTTTAAAAACAGACATCTTACATAAGTAACAGATGTCTTAAATAAATCAGTAAGAACAGTCACATAAAATATATTTTATTTTGAAAGGTCAAATGTAACTTTTAAATCAAATATAAAAGGAAATAGGATATACAAATTCAGTCTTCATAGAACAGGATTCCTACATTTTCAATAGGTGTCTAAAGACTTGGGGCCAGATTCTCCATTGTCCGTAGCCCTGTGGAAATGCCTTTGCGACAGCATTTCCGCGAAGTGCATGAGGCGCGCTTCATGCACTTCAATAACAGGCAAGCAGAGCGGGGCTACAGACGATGGAGAATCTGGCCCTTGATCTAGTTGGAGTAAATCAGTGACCTGGAGAATAAAGTTGGCCCAAAAACCACTGCAATTTACAAATTAATAACTATTCACAGTCACACTGGGAGGTATATGGACTTTGCTTTCTAGCAAATAGCCATTGTGTTAGTTAGCTAGGTCTGCCTTTATGTGACCGGCATGGGACTTTTATTTTTTGGATTTTTGTTTTTGTAGAGAATAAGTCAGAAAAAGTCTTCCTTCTCCCTTAAAAAGTTGGCATAGCCCATCTTTAGGAGTTCCTCCTAAGGGAACCTGCTCCCTGAGAAACGATGCCATCACATTTTGCTGCTTACATGTGCCATGCGACAAGTGGGGGGTGGAAGAAGAATGGAAAAAACTCTGTGGTTGAAAGTTGAGCGTTCAAATAAGGCCTACTATGGTTGAATTTCCTTAGTGGGGGCATTTGTATACAATAGCTGAGGCTGTAACCCATAGCAACTGATTGAACACTTCAATTTAATCTCAATTAAATTTCTGATTATTTGCGATTAAAATGATCCTAATGACATATATGTAATACATATAAAAAATGCAAAAAGCTAAAATATTTCTGCTAAGATTCAGCTTCACTGAATACATACATTACATATTCATATTACAGATTTTTAAAGGACCAGTAACACCGAAAAATAAAAAAATCCCATTTGGATTATCATGGCAGTTGTTGCTGGACTTAAGGATATGATTACACACAGTCATGTAAATTCGTCGGAAACTTATTACTCTGCTTTCTGACATATCTCCGGATACTTTTTGTATCAAAAGGTTTATTTAAATCCTTGTTTCTACTTCATGTGTTTGCCACTGTGACCATCTTAATAGAATTCACAGATATCCCTTTATAGGACCAGTTACACTAAAAAAATAAAAATTCCCATTTGGATTGGCATTGGAGTTAGTCAAATGCAGCACTTGTAAAAAATGTTATCTGTGAAGTTGAATTCATGAATTGTTTTGCTGTCAGCCTGCTCTTATCTTTACTGATTGCAGCCATATTCTTAAGTAGACCACTCCCAGTCCCATTGTTTTCTATGGTGCTTTATTCAAGAGGTATACCATAAGGCTGGGTTCACATGAGTGTATGATGCGCTGCACATCATACACTCGTGTGAACCCAGCCTAAAATACGCTGCGATCTGAGTCCCATTGACTTACCTTGTTCCGGCCCGTACGCTGGCAAAAATGCGACAGCGTACGGCCGGCGTTTGCGCATTCGTGCGTACGCGCGATACGCTCGTCTGCCCGGATCAAGATAAGTATGATATGGATGCATGGGGCTGTATATTTTTATTTTCACATGACCGTATGATGCGCTGCACATCATACGCTCGTGTGAACCCAACCTAAAGCCCTATTCTTAAAACAAAATAGCTAAATATCTTACTTTCTAGGCACAATTTAGAATTTCTGGAAGTACAGAGTAACTATATAGTAACTATAAATGCATTTAAGATACTTTTATTTTTTGATGTTACTGTTCTTTTAAAAATTATACCTTATCAGCTCTTAGGTGCCACCATTAGGCCAGGGCCACACTATCTGTTTTTCAGCTGAGCTGGTAAAATAGTATCCATTCTTTCCTGTTGGATAATTCAAGAAGGCTATTTTGTTTTCCACCATAGGCAATAATGAGCCTAATTAAAAACAGCTTAGCTAAAAATCAGTTAATGTGACCCTGGCTCTACAGCTGTGAAAACAGGAAACAAAGTGAGCATACAGACATCCCTACACTGTGTGATATACACAACAACCAGTAAGCATAGGATTAGGTTTCAATGCTCTACAAGCAAACCAACAAGTAGTCCTTCTAAGTGCATTGACAAGATGGAGCAATCTTTACTTCTTTTTTCAGATGAGTTTTTTTTAGTTAGGCTCAATATTGTCTATGGTGCAATGCACAATAGCCTGTGTGGATTATCCCGCAGGAAATAACGGATACTATTTTTCCTGCTCAGCTAGTGTGACTTAAAAACTTAAGGCTGGGGTCACACGAGCTGATTTTCAGCTGACCCCAGTTTAAGGGCAGAAAGGATGTAGTTTGGTTAGGGGAGGGGTAGAGGCATGCCATTTTAGACCTGAGATGGAGAACTCGCATGTTTCCCTGGATACCTGTTGTTTTCTTATACTTGGTGAAGTGTTGGCTTAGGGGTGTTAGCTTCTCTTAATTACAACACCAGTCCAGGTTTTCTAATTTCTTTTCTCATTACAGCATACAATGAAGATAATCTTATGACTAAAGATAAGGTTGCAACTGCCTACATGGCAAATGCCATACACTCACTTGCGCAGCAACATATGAGAAGCTTATGCAGCAAGTGCACTAGGGGCCACATTCCGGTATAAGCGAACATGACCGATCAAAGGCATTTCCGCGAAGTGCATGAGACGTGCCGCTGAAATTGTCACGGACGCACCTCAATATGCTTGAAGAACAAGTGAGCAGCGGCAGAAAAAACTGCTCTCCTGTTCTTCAAGTGTGTATTGAAGCCCATCCCTGACAATTTCTGCAGCGTGCCTCATGCACTTTGCAGAAATGCCTTCGACTGGGCATATTCGCTTATACCGGAATGTGGCCTTAAATGGCAGTGTACATACAAATGTAGATAAGTCTTCACAGTATCAATCAGTATCCAAATGTGTTTCCCATCTGAATGCAATGTCACATAGAGCACAAAGGAGGCAGTAAATGTGACAAATGCCTATGTGCAAACACCTTGGTGCCTATTTCTTAAAATGCTCTGTCCCGTAGATTCATGAATTCATGACAATCTGCTACTTTTGAAACTTTGCATATTTAGCAAAAATTCTTATTTTCTGCAATGTGCCATATTCACTGTTTGTGACATTACATGTATAATAAAATGATACATACATACAGTACATACACCAGGCCCGTATTTTTCAGTTTGCTGGACTTTTTGATTCCCCTGATTTATATAGGGCCGAAAAGAAATCACCAATCACAGAAGAGATCGAATTTTATCTTAACATTCTGCATGTTATAATTATAAGGAGTACTGAGAGCAACCGAGAACAACCAAAAACCACTACAGGCTGCAGAGAGTGAAAAAAAGAACTCCAATAAACAAGTGAAATAGCGAAATAAGCAACCACCAATAACGCATTCAGATTAATAAATTGGTTTTAAAAAGCATGTTGTATTATGGGCATATTTATGAAACATCAATAATGACAATGTGCCCTGTTCCATTTTGCTGATTTTTGATTTTGTCATTACCGGTGCCACTGGCAGGAGCTTTAATTAAAGGGGTTAGCGGAATTACTGGTAATGATAGCTAAACTAGACATGTCAAACACAGCGATAACAGTAACTTATCAAGACAAGAATGTTAGCACACTAATATGCCTCATTCAGTTCTTAGGGTGTTGAATAAGGTAGGATATAAAAAAAGAATTGTATACAGGCCAGGCATTAGAGGTGATATCTATGTATAATTGTCTTTATTTTTTAAGAAATGAACTTATCTACACCTGGTCACTTTACTCCCAAGCCAATGTACAGAGACCTGTGTTTTTTCAGGTTTTCATTGGATGTAACCTAAATGTCAAGTCTACAGGGAAAACAAAGTGTCTAGAAAGACTACAAAGGATTAGTAGAGCATAATGAGAATGTTATACATATATAATTATCTTTCTATTAAAGCAATTATTCTGAAGTACCCTCATAGCATATGACTCCTGTGAATAACTGTTCTCTCATCATAGCCATATCTCTATTATTTCTGAAGGCTGTAATTAAACCAAGCCCTTAGAAAGTGTCATATTCCTATTTCACTTGATGTCCCTTACTTGTAGTGAACCATTTAAATTTCTATTTTTTAACTTGTATTGCTAAACTAACAAATAACACTAAGTCCAGTCAATGTCCAGTAGAATGGAAAAAGGTCCAACGATGAGAGGAAAACTTGATGTATCACAATGGGCAGAATCTTAATTACAATTTTGAGATCATTTGCACATTTATCAGATGGTAAGTAAAGAAAAACTTCTTTTTTTCCAAAATGGAGTATTACATGATAGAATGTCAAAACCATGGAGAACTGCCATCATGGAATTTTCTCCATATTCTAATTTACAAATTTGAAGTTTGATTCAATCTTCTATAAAATATCAGTCAGTTCTTGGTATTTTAAATGGTACTGATGGTTTAAAAAGCAGGTTTGAGTGATTCCAACCTTTCAAAATGTTTGGTGATCCAACTGTACAACTCCTGGCATCCCCTGACAGCCAAGGACTTTTTTTTAAAAACAAAGATGATGGATATTTTGGCTAAAGAAAAACTGTGGAGGTGATGGGTTCAAGCAGAACATGAAAGAGAAACAAATTGTCAAGAATGTCACATATGCTATGTGTTTTATTGGCTAACTAAGAAATCATGAACAGCTGTGGACCTTTTGTCCTAAATGCCTGCTGTTCATGCTTTTTTTTGCTAGGCAGTTAAACTTATCATATTTGTGAAATTCTTGTGATTTTTGACTGGCTAATGTGGTACGAAACATTTGTTTATCTCTGTAGAGATAAAGAGAGTAGAACGTATAGATGATATTAACAGAATTTTTTGTAAAGACTGTAACAGTCTGTATGGCTAACTTGATGGTTTTTTTAAATAATTGATTGGCAGTTTGTGTGTATTGTGTTGGACAACAATTTTAAGTAATCAAAATACAGTCTCAGGTTTGTCAATCACCTCTTTCTGCTTGTGTGTAGGGTAACTTCAATGGACAGAATTGCTGCAAAAATGATATCTTTTTTGGCTAAATAGAAAACTACAACTGCAAGTTCTATCATACAATTTGCACTTCATCAAGCAAATTCACAAATGACAAATAAGTAAGAAGCAAGTCCAAACTATTTCTACATGCTGAACAGAGACATTGCATATTAATTAGTACCAGGATAAACTGATCCAATCAATAAAAAAAGTCTATTTAAATCCTTGTTTCCACGTCATGTGTGTATCACTGTGGCCATCTTTAATAGCAATGACCAATATTCCTCGTAAGAAGGTTCAACCTTAAAAATAAAATTTATAGCATCACTGATGTAGCTATATTTTCTGCTTTAATTTCTGCTTAATTAATTTATTTTTTTTTAGTTTTCTGGGGACAAACTGATATTTTTTTGTTCCCAATATATCTGCAACCAACAGAAACACAAAAATCTGGGGAATTTTTATTTTGCTCTATTTTTAAAATCCATTCTAACAAGTAAAATGCTGTATATTCTCTATGTAGTTGTAGTTTATTTTAAAAGGCATTTATACTTTCTATTTATGCTTGTTTTTGTGCAGGCAAATACTTAAATAGTTTAAGTTTGTGTACGCAATTTTTACACATTTACCTAGTATGCTTTTTCATAGGAAATGCTAAACTGTACATTATCATAATATATTGTATGTTCATATAAAATTTAGGGCATGTTTACAAAGTGATTCCAATGCTTATGGGCCTACTTTATTACTGATGGCAGGTGGTTTACCACTAACAGAAATGTTCCTGTCTTTGTGTGGTACTACTAAGGTATAACGCCACACACACAAAAACACATGGTAAAATATACAGGGGCTGATTCATTGAAGTTCGAATTCGACTGAATTTGTGTTACTTTGGGTCACTATACTCCGATGGTCATGAATTCGCTGCTCCTTATTCACTAAGCAGGGGATTCCCTTAGTGCAGAAGCAAATTACTTTGTGTGCAATTTCTTATGTAGTGCGTCGTCAGTAAAGCGAATGTTACATCCCTTTCCATGTCATCCTATCCATACTTCATGTTGTCACTTTTTTAATGTACAGTTATTTTGCGCCACATCAAAGCCCTGCCATCAACCTCCTACTTCGTCAGGATTTAACAAAGTCAAACCAGCGAATCCGACCCAATGCGCTTTGCCAAATACGTTACTTAGACAGACACTGACATTTGATGACTAGCCGAATTACATGTGAACACACAGGCAAAGTAATGTACACACGCAACGGGCGAAATTTATTAAAATTGAAAAAAAAAAACGGACGATTTGTTTCCATATCGCGATATCGGAAAAATTCGGCCGCGTTTTTTTTTTCGATTTTTGCAAAATCGGATTAAATACCATCCAATATCGCAAAATTGGCAATTCGATATCGCGATATTGAAAAAAAATTGGCCGTGATTTTTTCGATTTTTGTGAATCGGTTTGTAATTGCAAAAATAACATCCAATATCGCTATATCGGTAATTTTTGGCGATACTTATCGAAATCGGGAAATCGATTAAAATCAATTTTAATAAATTTCACCCAATGTGAAGTCCCCGACCGTTGTAAGCATCCGGATTGGATGCAAATATGCCACATTGCACAGTTAACTGAATACACAAAGTAAGGGAAATGTGAATGGGCGCAAATTAGGATCATTACCCGATCATTCAGACTTTCAGGAATGGGCCCCGCAGTGTTGTCCTGTAGGCCTTAGCCCTTGTTTCTCTGCTGCTTTATAGAACTCTCCTACCTACATTCCTGATATTCATACATTCTGTAGAAGAAATGACTGAATCAGCAGTCCATAGAATTCATCTGTAAATTCATCTGCATAGCTTAAAAACTGCAGCATAAAGTATAATAGATTCTCCAATTTCAGAGTCTGTCTGATATCATCTGTTTCTAAACTGCTAAAATACAAAGTAGATAGACTTCAGGGACATGATTATGAGTGGATTAAAATGGAATGGCTTGGAAAAAAACAGATTTTAAACGGAAAACATATCAATTAAATTGTAGGCTTCTACATTCAAGCTAGCTTATGCACTTTATTCCCTTTTAAAGGCAAAATTTACCCTTCTCCTAAGTTAAAGCCTGCTTTTATTTTATTTACCCTTAGATGGACAATATGGTAGTAATGGATAGTCCACACTTAACTTTGGTTCTTTTTATAGTTGCTTTTAGATTACGTTTGGCAGTATTTGGGCTGCCACTTTTTTATGACTTGGCCACAACAAAGTGCATATTTAATGGTGAATTCACCATTGTCATTTCACATGGGTTGTTTAAGATAATTTGAATATAACTACCTCTAGCTATTTTAATTACTACATAATGGCAATATGAATATAATAATATTAGAAAGGACAATTTCACCATTTTCTCATGACTGACAAGTTCTAGTTCATGTTGGGGCTAGGTTGCCTTGTTTCCTAAGCCTTTTGAGTAAAATGTTGCCAGAATACTACACAAACGCTGCCGTTAGCTCCTAAATTTGGCCGTTTCATTTGGTGAAATAAAATCTGCATATTCAAAGCAGTGCTCCTTTGTGAATTATCACTTAAATACATGAAATTAAATGCACAAATTGTTGTTGCATTTGCAGTGAAAAGATGCAAAGTGATGCTCAAATAGGCGGTCAGCGTAATATCACAAACTGTGAGGCAATTTTCCACATGACAAAAAATAATGATCATTGCTTAATACTAGACAATTCACACTTTGATAAATATACCCTAGAGTCTATTTTACCTTGAGCAAGGGTTATATGTATAACTAAAAATACACATCAAGAAATAGGTTTACACAGCAGGCTTGGCTTATATTTCACTCTTGTATACAATAAATGAGAAGCATGCAATAAAATAGGGTATAGTTTTCCTTTAAGTAAAAGGTATATTGTTTAAGTAATGGTGCCCGAATGAATAGGTTTTACTGCAAAATGCAGAAAGTCAAAGCTTAAAGGATAAAGTTATTTATTTGTTATGCTCTGCGCAATTCATTTGAACTTCAAGTAACAGCAAGATGTTAAAACACATGCAGATAATTTTTTCAAAGACCTATGCACTTTCAACTGCTGGGGATTCTGGGAATTGTAGTTTTAATAGCAGTTGACATTAGGATATTCCTCTATAAATGTTTCTATGCAGTATTTGTTATTACTTTACAGAACTGTCATTGCTGCTTTCAACAATGTGTTCCTTGGGTATCATTTTAAGAGCCCCAACATCTGCTTTTCATAGCTCACCCATGCGGTGAATTCATTTCTTTAAACTGTTTGCAAGCGCTTTTCCATTTACAGTATCTAAAATCCATACACACAGTATGCTCCGGCAGCATATATAATAATTGAAGTTTAGATTGAAAATGTTCAATAGGTAAACACATTAGCGTCCTTACTTATAATCCTGAGTATAAATCATATATCTTTTAAATTGCCTTTGATAAATAGCTGTCTGTCTTTCCAAACATAAAAAGCCCTTGTCCTTCTGTTTTCCAGGATGGAAAGGACTTGGTGGCCTTTTCCTGTGATGAGATTCCATAGAAAATGTGAGTGTTTTTTTTATCCCTGATGGTAAGATAACAGCATGTTTCGCCTTTATTTTATTACCAAGCAGCAAATGACTAGAGTGCTTTTATGATTCAAAGGAAAGACGACATTGGAACTCAGCTCTTGACATTAGAAGAAAGATGCATTACTGTGCAGTGGGGGGAAGCAAGCTGTAATTTATATAAGGCCAGAGTGTAAATATTACCACTTTTAGAGTGAAAAAGAAAAGTTCTGGAGCAAAGCGGTTCAACATATGGCGTTTCAAGTATTAGTGAACTACATCTCCCAGCATTCCTGACAGTTTATGAAGTGGCAAAACAAATACAAAATAAACTTTCATTTTCTAAACAATTACTATCACTTCTAATTATAAATATGTAATTATAGTACATGTAGCTAACGGCACAGACCAGTGGTTCACAACTAAGGGGCATATATAAATTGCGAACAGTCATGTAAAGGTCCGTATTTGCATCCATTAGACACTTCCCCTATTCAGCATCTTCATCAAAATCTGTCATTTTGTGCAATTTGATTGATTTGCATCCAATTCGACACCTTACGACTGTCAAGGACTTTCAGATCTCTTCAAATGAGCACACCATGATGCTGTTTATCAAGCACCGTAATTTTTCAAAGTGGCAAATTGCAAAGGCGTACTGCTTCAAATTCTCCAATTTGACTTCGAAATGGCGAAGTATGGGATTGATGACAGGGCTATCTTTTAGAGTAAGGTGACTGTCCTGTAGAATGGGATGTAAATAGCACTTGTAATGTAAGTGATGAAAAAAGTAATGGTGATCAAAATGTGACATTGTCTTTTCTTAAATCAATCATGCCTATTAATAGTATTTTGTCATTAGTAAGTTACAGTTATAGTGACATTTTCTCCTTTAAACTGATCCATGAGAATCATGGGTAAATTACATCACTTCACTTGATTGAATTTGAATCGCTACATGTCCACCACTGTTCGACTGACTATGCGTGAAATATTGTGCAATGTTGTTCACCAAAGTAATCCACTGTTTAGTGAATGAGTATTGAATTAGCGTCTTTCATAGCAAGGCAATGTGAAGTGACGCAAATTCTCTATACCTGCTGAATTCACGTTTTCATGAATAACCCCCAAATGCTCTGCAGAACTACAAGGAATGACCCTTCCAAAGCCCTGTTATCATTTTAATATTGCCTCTTTTAGTAATGCTTTCGAGTTATGCTTTGCTGTAAGTAGGTGTAAACTCCATGTGGGTCATTCCAGTAGCTACAAAGTTTTCGTCCCGAATTCACTTATAGCGAACTCCCATTATAAAGTCACGACCGCAACAATTCTGCCATTATAAAATCGCGACCGCGACAAAAAAATTGTCGCGGTCGTGACTTTATAATGGGAGTTTGCTATAAGTGAATTCGGGACGGAAAATTCGGACCTACCGGAATGACCCCCATGCCTGAAGCTGTTCTGAATTAGCCATATAGTCGTTTTATATCTAGAAATCCCTGTTCCTCATAACCTGGTAACTTAAGTATGGTAAGAAAACAGCAAGCTCAAGGACCTTCCTAATACCAAAAGAATCATGAAGATCTCAGTTATTAATATCAACTAGTGTTGCTAGAGCGTTTTGTTAGAGTACAATTGTCTGTCTTAGATGATAAGAGAAACCATTAGATCAATGGGATTAGAAAAGTGATTATGTCAAGAATCTGTTGTACCTTCTGGATAATATGTAAGGAAAATAGTTTAGCCATCTAGTAACTGCAACAACCTGCATGGGCAGATAACCTAAAAATACTACCATATTTAAAAGTCAATGCAAAAGTTTCAGGTGCCTCAGTTATCTTAAATTCCAGAATAATGTGGGCATGATCATGTATTGCTTTTGGCTCTGATTTGTTTGAAGGCCTACTGGGCCAACATGATATAACCTGAGAATATAGAGCTTTCAGTTTTATTTCTGTCGGTTAATCAAAACAAAAGCCTGGCAGCACTGTATATGAGCTAATGGTTTGGCAGTTTAGTCCAAATTGTCCAAGCATCTGAACTCATACATAAATGGTCAGCTTTAGTTTATTATTAGTGCATGAGTTTTTTTTTTACACACATTTTAATATTGGCAGCTATATACTAAGTGTTTGTAACAACTATGTCAAGAGAAATTATTTGACTTACAGAATACACTGGGTGTTCACTGATAGGATATTGGGTTGTGCCAGATTCTGTTGAAGGAATTAGAGGTACAGGACAAAGGAGATTATATAAAATTGCAATAGCTGTGAAGGAAAGCAAAAATGCTTCAACTTTGGTTACTTTAGGTTTCCAGGAATCATATTTCTCTGATTCAGTTTTGTCAAAATAAACACTTTAGTGAGGGTAAACAAGATAGTTGGACATGCATTTACAATGATCTGTTTTCATTCATATTGATGATTAAAAGAAGGGCAGGCGTTAGGCAGGGTTCAAACGAGCGTAAGATGAGCAGCGTATAAACGCTGCGCATCATATGCTCGTGATACAGCCCCGTGATTCCCTATTATACTTACCTTGTTCCGGCCAGACGAGCGTTATGCGTGTGCACGCGTGAATGCCAGCCGTACGCTGGCTGTCGCATTTTTGCCAGCGTACAGGCCGGAACAAGGTAAGTATATGGGGCAGAGAAGCGCTGCGTTACACGCGAGTATGATGCGCAGCGTTTATACGCTACGCATCATACGCTCATGTGAACCCAGCCTCAGGAGGGGCAAACTGGGCAATTGCCCAGGGCCCCAGACTCCAAGGGCCCCCCTGCACCACTCTGCTCATTGCTTCTGCAGACTTACCCTTCTCTGCTCTCCTCCAGTGCTGCTCTTAACTCCCGATTAGAAGCAGTTGACAAGAACATTGCTGTGTGCACAGTGCTCTTCAGAGTGCTGCTGGGGTCTCCTTGGAGTCTGGGGGAACAATAATGGGAGCCCCGCAAGATTTGTCCAGGGCTCCAGTTTGACTAAAATCAGCTCTACTTTTTCCTCCTGAGGAAGCTGCCGAACGGAGCGGTGAAACGCGCGTAGAGGATTTTGGCACCAGTTTGGACTTATTCATGCCGGTTTTACTTCACGGTT
>JAKJJM010042912.1:0-10182 GCA_021901965.1 Pipa carvalhoi
GGATGAGTGCTGTAGCATGATATGAGTAGAGGGATGAGTGCTGTAGTATTATATGAGTAGAGGGATGAGTGCTGTAGCATGATATGAGTAGAGGGATGAGTGCTGTAGCATAATATGAGTAGAGAGATGAGTGCTGTAGTATTATATGAGTAGAAAGATGAGTGCTGTAGTATTAAATGAGTAGAGGGATGAGTGCTGTAGTATTATAGGAGTAGAGGGATGAGTGCTGTAGTATTAAATGAGTAGAGGGATGAGTACTATAGTATTACATGAGTGGAAAGATGAGTACTGCAGCATTATATGAGTAGATACTAATATGGCTTAAACCATTTTAGAACTAGAGTGTGAAAGATACAGAATTCAAGCAGGGGATAGATCTGTATATATGTATCATTTTCTGATATACATCACAAGAGGGCAAATTAAACACAAAGAAAAACAAACAGAACACTTCATTTTCCTTACAATCGGTAATAAACACATCACTGTGAGGAAAGTACAAATCGACAAGGACACAATGTGGCAAACTGTCATATTAATTGTGTTTTTCTTTAATTAGTAAGCTTAAAAAACCAAAATGCATTGGGAACATTAGAAACTATTTAATCCGATGTTTATGCCGATTTATACATTCTTTCACTACAGGTCACAGTACTCCAATTTTTATAAACGAATTCAGTTGCAAACACGGATGACATAGTACAAATGTGTGTTTATATTATTAGGGATCAGTGACCCTGTATATGCAGCATTGCTGAGGCTTTGTGAACCTATAAAATACAATGTGCTCCTGTCAGGCTGGGGTC
Organism: Pipa carvalhoi; assembly: GCA_021901965.1. Classification (NCBI taxonomy): domain Eukaryota; kingdom Metazoa; phylum Chordata; class Amphibia; order Anura; family Pipidae; genus Pipa; species Pipa carvalhoi. Next base: position 807 of record JAKJJM010042912.1, read on the forward strand.
AACACTGGCTCATTTTCAGCTGAGCTGGAAAAATAATCTCCATTGTTTCCTGTGGGATAATCCACACAGGCTATTGTGGTTTTGCAGCACCATAATGACACTAAATTAAAAAAAGCTCAGCTGAAACATAGCTAGCGTGACCCTGGCCACAGAGTACGTATTTTTGAAGGTTAGCAAAAATTGTCAATATCAAAGCATTTGGGATATTAAAATGGTGCATTCCACTGTCAGAATTAGCCATTTATAAGATTAAACGGAGTATCACTGAGAGCAGTAACGCACGGCCAGGGGAATTCATCAGGAACAAACTTTACAGTTTTAGTAACCCATAGCAACCAATACGAAGTCATCTTTTATTATTCTTGCTTCCTTATACCAGAAAATACTGACTGCTGACTGGTTGCTATGGGTTACTAAACCTCTGCAAATGATTGGGCCCTGGTTGATGTATTCTCATGAGCATATTAGAGAAAGACACCTTAAGGCTCCTAGGAAACGTCTGTGACTGTATAAATACAGTAGCATTGTGGCTTTGTGCTTTTATACATGGATGAAACTCATCGCAGACTTCCAATATCCCGGACTACTGGAAGCGCATTATCCCGAAATATAAATCTATCTCCAACCTGGCATTTAGTACAACGTCTGGTTGCTAAGGTGAATGACATATACAGAGTGAACAAGCTAGTGCTTTTTGCCATCTGGGAGAAAGAAATGTGTAGAATATAATCCAGGCAGGTACTGTTACACGCTTGTGAATTCTGGTTGAGGTTTCCAGCAATGTGACAGAGGCTGGCCTAGCAGCACAAAATCAATGTGTTCATATTACACAGCAGGAGAGCTCATTTCAAACCCGTTTTGTCTGAACATTGGATTTTATCCAGCTGCAAAAAACGAATAACCTTCCCCCCGCTGAAGCAGAAAACAGTGCACGTATTCTAAATGAAATACCGTAGGGTCCAGAGAACCCGCTTTTTTTTTCCCAAGGCATTCTGGGATGAAGCTGGGACTTAATGCTGAAAACAATTATCTGAATTTAAACGTCAAGCTTCCATTCAATAAAAAGAATTGCATTACTGAAGAGACGTGCTTCCAAAATAGAATGCTCTTAACAAAACAGGGAGTTTATTGCATCCTGTGCATGCTTCAGTAAATACATTCTCACTTGATTTTCATCTATTATCACTTTTAATATGCACAAACATCTTTCTAATCAGACGCTCAGCTGTGCTATACACATTCAAATTCATTTAACTCTGCGGTTACTTCAAGTCCATACGCAAGTCAAAGTATGAACACCCAGTTCCAACCATCAGGTGCAATATGGTTCTAACATATTGGAAATCTCTCTGAGCTCTGACAATTTATAAAACCAAAGTTTTCTTTAATCTAGGGGTGATACCAACAATTACTGCTGCAGGTCTTCCGACGCTGCCTCCTGATACTTGTTTCAGCATTTTTGTTCTTCAGGTTCATTTATTACAATCCCCTTTAGGTACTGCTTCCTCTTCGACATCACTGATGCAAGCAAGTGCAAAAGCAGTATTGGGCCTCAATACTGCATCTGCGCTTGCTCACATTAGCAATGAAGAAAAGCAGGTGGAATCAAGACACTGGAATCTGAAGAAAAGAAAAATCAGCTGAAGCAGGAGAAAGCGCTGGACAAAAAATCTGCAGCAGTAAGAATCAGCAGCCCAAACAAAAGTTGAAGCACCGCTAGAATAACAGTTTAGTTCATCTTTAATTAGATTCTTGTTCGGGTCCTGTAATGGAAACAAATGCCCTAAGAAAAACAATCTAATTATTCTTCAATAATAAAAAAATAGGCATTGCCACAGTGCTTGAAATCACATACCTTCGGAAGTAATAAAATCTACAAAACACCGGAGAGTGGGTAGACTCTTCCCCCTTTTTGGTACGAATGAGTCGGCATTCCCTGCATTTTTGTAAATTTGGCCCAATCTCACAGCAAGAGTCATCTTGTAAGAACGATTCACCAGTCTGCTTGAGTTTCTTCACTTTACGCCAGTCTTTTAATACTGAACGAGGTATACCAGCTGCAATAATCCCAGAAAAAATGTTAACTCATGCAAGAACGACTGTATATATATATATATGCTGCAATGGTGTATTGGATTTAATGAAAATGATAGAAAAATCGAAATGAAAACCTTTAAAAAAAAAAACACTCAAAGCAGAACACCTGTGTACATACAAGTCTAACAACAAGCTTCATTTGAAGGATTTTAGAACCTACACTTCGTTCAGAGCAACAGTCTAAAATGTCATCAGATCAAACGACTCACGTCAGCACGTGGGGAAATCACCTCCACTGAATGGAACAGCCAGGTGCAAATTCAGAGGTGCCAACTGTATCCCAGTGGACTCAAAGCATTCGCATCGACTGCACGATCCATTCCATGATCACTGCCATTTCTAACGCCCCAAAATTCCTTGCCCACGAAGCCTTCAAAAGGCAGTAAATTCAAGAAAATGCCCGCAAATGCCTTAAAAATGGCTTAGCTATTTCTGCTTACAAAAAATGTATTAATGGTGCCTAAAACATTATTGTATTTAAATTTAAATATCTTTAAAATTGGGGCTCTCTGTGGCACTTCATGAATATATATTACGTAAAGGTCCACAGCAAAGAGTGGAAGCAGACAGGGACTGTTTAACCAGCACGTACAACATGGCTTGTATCAGCGAAGATAAAAACAGGCGGAAAGCAATCACATTTGTAAATTCAGATATATAACATAACATTTTTTTAGTCCTGTATTTGAGTAACTCCCATGTCAATCGAAACGGGAATCTATTTTTCTAGCGGTCTCACTATTGCAGTCATAAAAGGGCATAGATAGGCAGATAGATTGACTATTATTGTTAAAAAAAGACAGGATTTATTCGATAGAAACAGCAAGATCTGAATGTATCTCAAGTTGGTGGTTCGGAATAACTGCTGGAAATGCCAGTGGAGACTAATATGGCTGACCTGGGCAATGTTAAAAATTTCCGTATTAGAGTGTAATGATCAAAGCAAGAGTTCTTTCCCTATGACGACTACTTTTATACTTGTATGAAGTTTCCGTATACTTTGCTGACAAGATAGTTAAAGCTAATGTCCGTTTTTCAATGCAAAATCTCTCATTTTCACCTTTTATAGATGATCGATACAGGAGAAGGAACATTACGTTTGACGCAGAATAGCTCATAATTAACATTTTATTGCAGGTTAGAAGCCATTAACGTTTGATCACATCGCTATAATTCTCTTCCGCTGCCTCGTTCCCGGCGTCTGTACCTGCGCATACTGCCAGCACAGCAAAATTCTCCCTTGTGCCTTCTGTAACTGGCACTGTAAGCTGGCAGCGTACCAACAACTAACAACAAACTAACCATTATAAAGCCAAAAGGGAGTGTAAATATGACAAGCTGTAGACTGCAGCTCTATATAAAGTATGTTTCATGCATTGATTTTATTATAGAGGTCAAAATGCGCTTTTGGCATAGTTATTTTTAGCAGAAGCCCAGCATGCAGGACAGTTTATGCCAATTTCTTTTGGAACTATAAAGCTCAGTATAGGTTCCCTTAGACACTAAGGCAGTGTATGTAAAAAAAAAACACTGAAATGTATTAACACCCAGTATTTTAAAAGGGAAATTATGTCCTGAATTATATCCGAGGAGACATTATTTGGGCTAGATGGATTTTCAGTGCATTTCAGTTAACCCTGCTATGTTTTGATGCCAAACGGATTTATTTATCTGCATGGCTGTCAGTTCTTACAATCCCAGGAAACTGTCTTAACGCTCATCTAAACAATAATTCAATATATTTAAAAACAAGCTGCATGCTTAAATAGTGCTGTTACTCGCTTGTACATACTAGATCTAGATTCAATACAGTCAGGGGTGATTTTCAGCAGGATCAAGCAGGGTTGACAACCTGGTTTCACTTTTTTAAAAAAAAAAAAAGTCATTTGTACCATTATCCTACATTTTTTGATATATTAAAAAATGAGTGCTGCAAACAGTTATGTATATAACTGCATTGTGTTTGTGACCAAAGGCCCCTGCTTACAGAGGACGCAAAATCAAAACCTATTGTTGAACTTTCATTATCTTAAATAAATTATTTTTCATGGATACAATGCTATTACCGTCACAATTATTATGTTTCAGCCAGTGCAGAGGTGTATGTAACATTTAAAGATTGTTACATCGCTTGCAACCTTCTATGCACCATAAAATCAAGTTGTTAAGAATTTTACTGTACGAAAACTGGGTGTATCATATGATGGAAAATAACCAAAAACTAATAATTGAAGCTTGGATAAACATTGAAATGGAGCACAACAGAGTTTCCCTAACTCTTAGAAATATACAACAGTGCAGTGGGTAATTTATTCCAATTTATAATGAATGATCACAGTCCTACTTGTGCAGCGAACCAGTATAAGGAGTTCTAACACTGCGCTGCTTGTAACGCGACATTTAATAGAGAAGGTAAATATTTTGCACAACCCAGTGGAATTTCTGAAATGTATCCCTGTGTGTTCCAGTTCAGCACTCAATTTAAGCTTTGTGTCTGATGCCTAAGAAGCCAAAAGAGCAATGTCAAATTGAGCCAGTCTACCCAGCTCTTAATTAGTTCCTTACAGTTTAGAGCTATTTATTTATCAGCGAGCTCATTCATTATATGAACCTTGTGTCAACAGACTAATCGCAATCTCAGTAACCTGACTGTACGGGAACACAAATTTTTGGACCTCGGCTGCGTTTCTGCTATGTTCAGAGAAATTAAAATAGCCGGGAGTAAGACAAGCAGACCGATGACTAAATCTGCATCTCCAAATTTACCCTTGGGCATGTACTGTTACGGAATGTATAAATATGGCAATCGTTTGCTCTTGAATTGATGGAAGACTTTAGAAGGCAGTTCAGTTATGGGCCAAGCATCGGTGCATGGTTTAATGGTAAATCCCCTACTTGAATAGATGTGTGTAATTTAACACTCAGATTAGCTGTGACTACAACAGAATGTATTCATTGTATGTGAGACAGGGGGGGGAGTTGGGCAATTTTTAAAAATAGTCTTAAAGACGAAAGGGTCAGAACTGACCATTAAACTTGTTGCCGAATTGAAAAGAGTGAAAGAAGCCTATTCAGCCACCAGTCACACATGTGTACAGTCTGTGTACAGTCGTCGGCTTTGCTCTTTAATGTGATTCAGTTGCTGCAATAATCATTTTCTTTGTGCCTGGAAACAATGCATTATTCTGAATAAAGCAGTGAATGTGTGTGTGTTAAGCTTTTGCAGAGTATTTTAACTGGTGACTGAGTAGCTCTCTGTAACTTTCTTTTTGGCAAGGACAAAACCATTCTGCAATGTATTTAGGATGGGATCCAGGGATATATTTATCAAAATAGAGAAAATTCTCTTAAACCACCTTAAAAATATATACTAGAGAACTGGTTTGGTTTTTTTTTTGTTTATTTAAGAAATTCTTCCAAAAATTGGCCGTATGGATCATTAATAATTGTGCACCTTTCAACGTCAAGCATACTTAATGCACATTTTTTTTACCGGCCAATCACGTAAACCTTACAGAAACAGAATAATAGCAATAAATCTGACAATAGCAGTACGGCAAGATCAATGGCGAGAATTGCGTTTTTAATAAATGATGGCAGCTATGCTACTGAGGGCTGGTGAGGCCTGAACTTCTTTCAGAAAATCCCTGGCTTACAAAAGAAAGTTTAGAGTTGGCAAACAAAGTCATTAAAATACAAATAAGAGGAATATTTCGCTGCAGGCTAAATGTAAATTTGGGGGACTAAGGGCACTGGGTTGTGCAAAATAATTAAGACTGACAATGTATTTAGTAATCCTTTAACCAGATTTAGAGGCCAGTCCATCATGAAGAGATATTTATGGCTCCCAGCTTGTTAGTATTTCTACTGTATAACATCATTTCCACAGAATTTAAAGCATAAGGTGTACCAGAAGGGCTAACTGTCAGTCGACATCAAAAGATGTGACGGGTCAACCTTCTGCATACCCTATTTCCCCATGCTGCTTAATGAACACGTATGGTAGTGGCGAGAGTTATTTATTTTTCTTAAGTTAACAATGCAGTCAAGCAGGTCACGTTATCTGTTCCTAAGTTTCTGTCCACCTTTTTCCTACAAGACTTATAAAAACAAGAGGCGAAGCACGCTATGAATTATGGACCGCTTCCAGGAAAATAATCCAGTAAAGGAGAAGCTGACCCCTTGTATAAACAAACACACGCATGTCATACAAAGCCTGAAAGAGCTCACATCTCTCTTTGATGCTATGTTTCCAGATATACTTACTGCTGCCGCTGCTGTGGAGTTTCAGTTTGCTTTTTTCTTTTGCGCTCCTGCTAAGAATACCATTGGGTTTCGTTTCCTCCTCTTTGTCCGTGTCACCTTTCCGCCTCTGCATGTCATTCTGCTTCTTTTTATACGTCGGCTTGGGCTGGCGTTTAAGCCTTTGTCCTGACCTGCTCTCGCTTTCGTCGGAATCTTCGCTTTCTGAGCCAGATTCATAAGTCCTTTTAACTCTCTTCCTAGTTAGCCTATCTTCTTTTGGGGACTTGTCGTCCTGCGACCTAATGTCTATATTGTTTTGAAGCTCGCTGGACGTGGAGGCTATCAAATTAACAGTGCAAGGCTTGATTATTTCGGAGACAATGGCACTCCCAGCACTTTCTGGCTTATTAGTGTTTTTATCTTCTTCCGAATGCCTGGTTAGCCAAGCCTTTTTTAGTTTGGTATGATAGTTAGGCTGGCCACACTGAGTTGCAGGCCCATTGCCTAATGCATTTGACGTGTTGGAGCCACAAGCCAACTCTGGAGAGCTTGAGACTGGCATTTTCTGATTTTTCACAACACTAGTTTCTGTGTCACTGACATTTGTGCTTTTCAGCTGAGCTGCAGCCAAAGCCGCCTTGTGCTTTTTCAGGTGGATGAAATCACTTGAACTAGAATAGGCAGCATTTGGTTGAATTGCACTTATTGCCTTGCTACTTGCCAAATTAACTGGAGCCGGGGCGTTCGCTTGGATCTCTTGACTTGTTTGGCTTACAAGTTTTGAGGTGTTGCACTCTATTACTGCACAAGCAGAAACAGAACTGTTTGACAAAGTGTAGGTCACTTCTGATCCGACACAGCTCGAAACACTTGTGGTCGTGGGGGCCGAGGTGGTCACGTCAGTTTTTGTACTGCACATTATATTAGTTCCAGGTGCACTTGAGCTGTTAGTGTGTGAGGAAGCAGAGCTCTTCTCGAAATTCACAAGAGAACTGTCTGAGTTCACATTTGGCTGGGTAATCTTTACAGTCTCTCTGGCTTCCAAAGATTTTAAGCCATCTAATTGATTTATTCCAGCTGTAGATCTTTCGCCAGCTCTTTCCTTTGAGAGTGACTGCGTTGCTGGCATGATATCATACTTTGTACTTGACGGTGGGCGTACAATAACAGATGCAGTTGCTACTTGTGCCTTGCCATTAGATTTCTCTGGCATCCACACCCCTTTGCTGAGGTTTTGTTTTTCGTTCGCTCTCCACCCGTCTTGGATATTTTTCTCAGTACTCTTCTTGTAGGTAGTGGCTCCTTCTGTTGGTTCAGGAACCAGAGTTGGAGGTTTCTGAAGTTCTTGAATTTTGTTACCTGTACTTACGGGTTGCACAGGTGTTAATGTAGGTGGGGAGAGATTACTGTAGCTTGCGTCTTTTCTTTCTAGGCTGTGATGAATTGGCGGGTGAAACACGGGGGCTCTATGTAAGGCAGGCATGCTACGAAGAGCGTTGGATGAGGAAATGGACAATTGTGTTGGACTTCTGTTGTCACCCCTAAAAGAAGTGATTGTGTGACTTGTCACTTGCTGTTGAACTTGCTCGTTTAATTTGCCTGTAGATCCTTCTTCAGGCTGGTGCTTAATCAGCGGCGGAGGTTTTGACAAAGATGACACGTATGAATTTAATGTAGTTGAATTCGCAGAAGAAGGGGCAGCGTTCAGCTTTTCAGGGTACAAGTTCACCACTTCCTTTGATACAAATGTCCGTGGTGGATCGTTAACCACACTATTTGACAGGGTGGTGAAATAATTACTTTGAGGCAGACTTTGAGAGACGGAGTTCTTCATTTTGTACAGCTCTGTGATAGGACGATCTATATTATTTTCCTGCTTTACCAGGTGGCTTTTTGGACTAGAAGACACTATGGGCGTTCCTCTAGGAAAACTATCACGTTCGTTCTCATGCGCTTTCAATTTGATCGGAAATGGAGCTGCCTCTATGTTTTCTTGAAGAATTCGCCTGTGTTCCTCTTTATACTTAGTTTGCCTTTCTCCGGCATCCTGTGTTGGCCTCTGCAACTTACTGTGGCTCAGAATTGGTTCTACATAATGTCTATGCAAATGGCTCTCTTTCCCAGTATGACTGCGACTGTGGTCATGGTCGGCTTTTACAGGAGCTGATGTGAGTGAGCGCAAGGGTTCGCCGAAAGTCTTCTTGTCAATCTCTCTGTTGAGCGGGATAAGACAAAAAGTAGGAAAAGAGATTAAGCATCTAGTAATGTGTAAATATAATAATAAACAAAAATAATAGCAAAAACTAGATTTCCGTTTCTAACAAAATGATTCTTAAAGTTTCCAAAACATGCATCAGTTTAGGTCAAGGAGAATAAATTAAAATTCTTTTTTTTTTTTAATAGTTTCGTAACAACGTACTCTTTATGATGCTCGGGAAGTGGTTTGGACAAAGGTGGACTCGAGTGCGGAGCAAGTTTGATTGGCCGATGGGCGTCTGCACTGGACGGTCGAACAGGGAGGTGACCCATTAAGAGACTATCTGTTGAAGTCACAGGTGTGGGTTGGTGCAACCAAGGGCTTGCGGTGTTCTTTAGGGTACAGGAAACATTTAAAAGAAGGAAATTGATGTCAGAAAGTAAATATTACACATTCAAAAATAAAAAGAGGATATTTTAATAACATTGATACACTGTGATACAAACTGTTAAGGCAAATTTACTATTCATAATTCTCAGAGTGTAATTTCATACCTATTGTAAATCAATTATTCCAGCATTATATGATTTACTAACCTGGTCTTTTGCTCCTTAACAGCATAATTCTAATCATCCATGTTATTTTCTGCCCAGCTGGCATAGTTGTGCTTTGTGGTGTTAAGATATTCAGGTATTTGCACAAGGTTTAGCCATATATGTACAATGTAGCCACACTGAAGTCATCTTAAAGCTATAGGGGAACATATGCTCTCTGTATAGTAAAGCTATAGGGGTACATGTACTCTCTGTATAGTAAAGCTATAGGGGAACATGTACT
>JAKJJM010042919.1:0-12804 GCA_021901965.1 Pipa carvalhoi
ATTGACGCCTATATCCTAATGAACTGTCACTTTATGCTTGTGCACTTGTTACCCTCCTAGCTGTTTATGTAAGTCTCCCTCCTATTTAGATTGTAAGCTCTATGAGGCAGGGACTTCCATCCTCTTGTTTCAATCATGGTCTTGCACTTAAATTGATGTATTTTCTTGATTATATGCTTGTAATTTACTTCACTTGTACTATTGTTAAGCACTTTTCCCTTGTCTGTATTATAATTGTATTGTTTGATTGTACAGCACTGCGTAATCCTGTGGCGCTTTATAAATAAAAATATACATACATACATACAGGGGGTCATTCCAGAAACTCAGAATTTTCCGTCCCGAATTCACTGATAGCAAACTCCCATTATAAAATCGCGACCGCGACAATTTTTTAGTTGTGGCCGAGATTTTATAATGGGAATTCGCTATCAGTGAATTCAGGATGAAAAATTCGGAGCTTCCAGAATGACCCCCACAGTGTTTCAGCACATTGTTACAGCTCTTATTACCCTTCTGTGTATTGTACAGCGCTGCGTAAATCTGTGGTGCTTTATAAATAAAATTATATATACATACATGTAAGTCAATTCAAGAAGAGATGGATCGCGTTCCCCTATTTTAAGTAAATAATTCTGCCATATCTTACAAGGTATATGACAAGTTCCAAGGCATGTAATAACGTACAAGGATTATTTCCCTCTGGGGATAGCTCTCCACCAGTAATTTTAACAGCAAGTGGAGAGCACACACTTATTATTTTACCAGGGTTGTAGAAACTATGATGGCAAAATAAAAGCCCCCTTTGTAAAATATACAGCAGGCGGTACTTAAAGGGACATTACACTCTGGACAACATATTTTTTTTCTGTAGGGTTTGATGTGCACGTTTAAATGAACATCACACACCAGTTAATTAAGCTTCTCAAGATATGGGCTGCAGAGTGCCTCACTTACTTCTGGTGATCCTGGGCTGAGGCACATAGCCAGATACACATCATATGCATCATGCATTCCAGAAGAGGAACACGGAAGTAAGCCGGCACTGGCATTGCTGCCCGATCTGATGCCGAATGTTGCTGTGTTTGGCAGACATGTTTCCAATAAGCTACACATTCCAAACTGGAACATGGAAATATACCTCGTTGCTTTTTTGGTTCAAAAAAGGGTGCAAATTTGCCTTTTAAGAAAACAGATAATGGTATTAGATACTGCTCTCCTGAGGTAGCCAGGTCATATACCAGGGAAACACGTTGAAAAAACACTTTATTCATTTTTTATGATATGCATGTTTACTATTGATGTATGTGACTATACTATTTTGTTAATAAGAAGCACTTTTATTAAATTTTTACACTATGAGCTTTATTTTTTATTAATTCATCACTGCATACACTGATATATGGATCACTGAGTTTCTGGTTACAGCTGTAGATGAAGATTGGATAACTTGGCAATTGAAACAGAATACTTGGATTGATGAGGAAATATCCTTCTAACAAAGATATCTTTATGAGTGTGATTACATCTGTTGAGTACCCAAACAAAAGGGGTGGTCCACTCTGTGCCATATTGTTTATATTTATTTTAAATACTGGGTAGTTGGATTATCATTTATTTGGTGGAGGTCATTGGAATTTTAAGAAATGATACACTATGTTATTTTTCTTTCTGTGTGCGCTTCTATTTCTTGCAGATATCTGCTTTTTTGAGATATCAAAAAAAAAACAAAAACCTATTTTTGACTTCCCATTCCCTTTAAAGGATAAAACTACAGGATTCTTAAAACACAACTGTATGAAACCTGAGCAGGGTCAGTCACCTCACCCTTAGGGCTGTGTTCACACGAGCGTATGATGTACAGTGCATTATATGCTCGTGTGAAAATTAAAAAACGCCGCACCGCTCTGTCCTATAGTACTTCCTTGTTCCGGACAGAAGAGTATCACGCGTGAACGCCGACCGTACACTGGCTGTCGCATTTTCGCCAACGTACGGCCAGGAACAAGGAAGACTATGGGGCAGAGAAGCGTGGCGTATTAATGGGTTCACATGAGTGTATGATGCGCAGCGTTTATACACTGCACGTCATACACTCGTGTGAACCCAGCCTAATACCAACAAGTAGTGAGCATTTTTAATCAGTTATGGCTCGGTTCACATTTAGGCTTAATTGCACTAGTGTATTTTAGTAAAGTGCCTACTGAAAATACGCCGGCAAATTCAGGCCAGGGTATATTCGAGAGGTACTTTCCTATTGCTTTTACCCAACGCAGTGTGAACGCTCCCTTGGCATTCGCTGCTTCTTCTATTTGGCCACATTCTTTGCGTCATGTATTTTTTTTATTAAGCTCAGCTTTCATGCACCACATAGGAAAACGTGTGTGAACTAGGCCTTAATGACGTTTTAGACTGGAATTGTTTTTGTGCTGTCATGGCACATACATTAAATAATGATTTAACACTGCTACCAGTGCACTTTATATATATTTAGTCTCAAATCTATTGTGTAGCTGAAAGGAACGCATCAGTAGGCTTCTGTGCACACATAAATGGGATCATAAAAATAAAAAAACAACACACATTCGACTGTATATTGCAGACCCCTTCGCTTTAACGGGTTAAGAGTGCCGCATAGCGTTAATGCGTAATATCCCGGCAGGGGGCGTCATCATTTCTTCCCGCCGTTCACTTGACGTCAGCGCGCAATACGCCGCGGAATGAAAGGAAACAAACAGCGCTGATTCCGGAGCCTGTTCCTGGTTATTAGACAAGTAGCGGGCGGAGTTGGTGGCTGGTGAGTCCTGTTTGGGTTCGGCTGACCTATGCAGTGAGCCTAAGATCTAGCTACTCGTGCTCCAGCCCGACCTGGTGAATGAAGGGAGGAGGAGGCGTGGGATTGTGGGAAGTAGTCTATATGGTGTGCAATGTGCAGGCATTGAGAGGGCCCGGTGTCTAGTCAGGTCATCATCTGTGTGTGATATAAACTTTTATAGGGTCACATGATTGGGGCGGGTGTGAGGGTGTTCATTTGCTGATATGGGAAGGGAATTGGGGTTGGTGGAGATTTGAATGGAGAGCGTGGATAGCAGCTTGAGTATTGGTAAGACGAACATTTGAATGAGGCTTAAAGGGAATATTTGGGTTACACTAGTAGATTTTTCAGATGATGTTTTTTGATTAGGCTCATTGTCTATGGTGCAAAATACAGTAGTCTGTGTGGATTATGCCACAGGAAACAATGGAGCCTATTTTTTCCTGCTCTTTTGAAAATCAGCTAATGTGACCACAGCCTTACAGTAAGAGGTGATGGCAGGTCTGATATACCTTTTTTTTCTCTTTTTATCTCTAAAAACACATTTAATGACAGATGTCAAGGAGCACAATACCTTTGACTAATGCCTGTCATTTTTAGAGTAATGGAACCAAAACCCTCAACATTGATTAACTTACACATTTAAAGAGTAATTAATTATTTTAATAGTGGGTGCAGGATTTTAGGGTTATTACCATGGAATTGCCACAGGAAACTTAGATTTATGATGTCCCTGGAACTTTTCAAGAAGCTGGCATTTAGGGATGTAAACAAATAAAATAAGTTTGAGGTGATAGAATGAGTATTTTCATTTATAATAGTTAGGCAGCATTGTGATTGTGCTATTTAGCAATAGATAAAACTAGAATTGTTATGGCTGTGAGTGAAACTCAACTCTTCTTGGGGCATGTTTGTAATTATGCAATCTTGCAGTATAAGCACATTTTAGTTTGGTACATTTTTATACTTAGTGGACCTGCCAGGTAAATTTATTGCTCAGTACAATGGAAGTACTGTAGTAATCCCTCTGCTTCCCTGTAGCTTAATTATTCAATTCATCACTGAGTTGGGGGAGACCAAAGGGTAGCTGTCATTGTGGCTCCTCCAGTCAGATGTCTCAATTTACAATCTAGGAGGCATCTGAGTTAGAGGAGCTGTAATACGCTTTCCCTTGCCTTTTGCAATAACAATTCCCCATCACACTGGGAATTGCTATTGGTCCCACCACATACTGCTTCTAATGAAATAAGAGTACCTGAAAGGTAAGTTTTAACATCTTCTTTTTATTAAAATTTCAAAACTTTTGGCGATGATGCCGTAATGCTGATCAAAATGGCATAAAGGGTCCACTATAAAGTGTCTGACACTGCCCTGCACCACTCGGAGCACTAACAATGCTTCCATGCCAATGTAAGTAATTCTATGCTGGATTTCAGTACTGTCATGATTACATTGGTACAAAGCTCTGTTAGCACTATGGATTTGCTTTGCTATCTTTGCACTGATGGCAAAGTGTTTTGATCATTCGTTTCAGGGAGCTGATTAATTGGGGTCTTTTTATTTTCACTATGCTTACTGATCAAAATTGCTAGTGTCCAACCGCTAGTCTCCCTGCCTGAGCAATCAGAACACTTATAGGAGCTACCCTATACAGTAAATGATGGGTTAAATGAACCTTTGTCCACAAACTGAAGGTTGCAATAAAAGGCATGATGACTTTGCTGTATGCATTTTTCCATGTTTAAGCATTAAGCTGGAATGGCTTTCTTTATGCCACAAGTATGCCATAGGTGATATACAGAGTGTTGTAATTTTGTTGATACCATATGAGATATGCAAACAAATGTGACAATCTTAGACTTGACAGGCAAGAGAACCACAAGATCTTTTTCAATTACTGTACATAGAGTATGGACTTTGAGATCCTTAAAGGTCTAGTAACACCAGAAAACAAAAAAATGCTGTTTGTGTTGGTATCACAGTTCTTCCCATGTACTAATTGTAAAATGTCATCTTTTGAAGTTGAATTCCTGATTTTTCTTGGTTTGTGTTGTCTGTCTCCGTTGTCTCTTTCGCTTTTCTGATTGCAGCCAAATAGGACTTTCTGGGGAACTTCTGGATTTCTATATCTAAAGTTCCTTGAATTAGCAAGGCTTTGTACAAAAGATAAACATGTCTGTAATGGCAATGAATAAAAATGCTTCAGAATTCTCTTGGTGGCAGTGATACTTGCACTATGGTTTCTTCCCATTTTTGTCCCCCACAGGGTCAAGGGCGAATCTCCAACTTCTCAGTGCTATATGCTATTACAAAACTTGTGGACAAAAGAGTAGGCAGCTGACTAGGAGAATATGGTGAAACAAGACTGTGACTGTTTTTGTTAGTGACCGCATCCACAGTGCAAGTGTTCACTTTTCTACATTTTTCAATCAATAAAAATAAACCTAAAATAATACAAAAAAGGAATTCAACTTCAAAGGTAACATTTTTACCAGTGCTATGAAGGAATAACTGCTGTGCCAATTTAAATGAGATTTTGTTATTTTGATGTTACTGGTTCTGTAAGAACTAATAGAAGGCAAATGTTAACTGTTTCTAAAAAGATTTGCGTTGCAGTTTTTAAATAGAATAATTTATAAGCACACGTAGCTGGTTGAAATGTCTAGTTTTCCTAGGCGAGTTGTTCCCATGTCTGCATGAGCATTTTTAATCCATTTCACTGCAAAACTGCATTCCTGTTTCTTACAAAATGACACTGCAATTTCATTGACTTGTCAATAAGCTCATGGCTACAGTTTACATTTTACATTATTCCTTAGACTGATGTTGTATTGCCAAAAAAAGCAGTTGCTAAAGAACCAAAATTAATAACATTTTAGAAAAATATAGTTTGCAGTAATGGGGGGGGGGGGGGAATATTGATTCAAAAATATCTTATACTGACTTGCATTAAACGTGTGTGTGTGTGTGTATAATGTGTGTGTATATATAATATATATATTATATGCTCTGCGCATAATCTTGTGTGAGCCTAGCCTTATAATCCCCATGTAGTTGTTTACACATGTAAAGTGCATTTGTTGATCACTTTAAATAAAATTCTCACGTCTTTTTTTTTTTTTTTTTTTATGGCTACATTTCCTCTTCCATTATCTTTTATGTCTCTGAAAACTGTACAGGACTATGGAACTAGTAGTAATGTACCTCACACTGGCCATTTTGTCACTGTGCTGGAAAAATAGTATCCATTGTTCCCTGTGGGATAATCCACACAGTTTATTTTGTTTTTCACCATACTTGATAATGAGTTTAAGAGCAGCTCAGCTACAAAATAGTCATTGTGACACATGCTTTAGTGAAATATGTAATGTGTGGGGTTTTTTTATATGCGGATTCGAGTGCATCTGTTGCTCTGTATCTGACACTTGATTAAGAATTACAGCAAAAAGAAGCTTAGGTGCAGTGGAAGGTGAACAGTGCAGTTTTTTTCCCTATGTATCCTAAAGGGTTTCTAATTTACTTCTATATATAATAAAGTTAAAAAAAAAACAAAAAACTTTTGTTCTGTTATTAATTGTATTGCGAGACTTTCATCCTAGTGTACAATATTTGTTAAATTTTGGTCAGTCATATGCTGAGCTTCTAGTCTTTGAAAGGTACAGTAATTGGATTCCAGGATTTGAGGCTTGACGGAAAAAAAACAGTTACAAAGCTCATAATAAAAGAGAGAGATACTCTGAGGCTTGTATCCTAAACTGTAAGTCACAGTGGTGCAGTGCTATTCTTTTAAAGGCATAGGATGTATGTTGTCCTTGGTTTAGTTTCTCTTTTTATGCTTTTGCCATTGAGCTCAGATGGCTTCCTGCTTTCCATAAAGCTATTTGTAAGTGAACTTGACTTAATCAGTTTTTCAAAAGTGTGCTATCCTAATTTAAAGCAGCAGTCCGCAACGTTTGCTGGATTGGGGACCAGTTTTCGGGCTCCCCATTCCAGCAAAGGTTTGACGGGAGGGTGGGCGGCGCAATATGTTTTGCCGGCCGAATGATGGTGACACACTTTCTGTGTACGCATAACCATCATGCAGCCCTGTGCCAAGGGTCCCACAGACTGATAGTAGTCTGTAGCCCGGCATTTGGGGACCCCTGGCTTAAACATAAAAATCTCCTTATTTTGTTGACTGCATCAAGCTGTTTGCATAGTTGTAAACATGTACTACACAAAAATCATGGCAAGCTCTTTTTGTAGGGAAATGCCGTGGCCACACTAACTAATTCAAGGCATTTGTAGGCACAGGACTCTCTCTCAAAATGTTTCATCTGACATAAATGTCCAGTAACTATTAAAATGTTACAGAAAACCTAAAATTCAAGATAAAAATGTTTACTTCCTTAAACATAGTATTTAAGTTTAACACAAAGCTACAAACCTACAGATCAGGGGGTGTTATTGACTAAAGTCTGAATAGTCCCATAACGGTCTGAATTTGCATTTTTTTTTTTTTTTTTGCCACTTTTCAATATTTGCATATTGAGCAAACTGATGTGGCGAAAAGGTTGCCAATTTGGACGCTTCCGGAGCTTTTCACAATACTTCGTGTGCACAGTTAATTTGCCTATTTAGCAAGTGGTGGAGACTGTTGAAGTGGAGATTTAGGACGGATGGATTGCTCTGAATTCATCTGTCTCCCTTCACCAGAGTGAAAGTTTTAAGGGGTTGATAGAAGGCGAAAGTTCATTCAAAAGTGACAAACACTGGGATCAAGTGACAATATGTACTAAAGACAGAGTAACATAGAAATAGATACCACATTCCCATAACTGTATATAAGTGAATATTATAAGGATGACGTCACTGCACTTCACTGGTTGAATTTGCATTCTACTATTGCCCAACTACGCAGCACTACACATCTGCTGACGACCACCATCATTCGCTTGTTTGCCAAGCCTATTCACTGCTTAGTCAATAAAGAGAAGCAACTTCCCCAGCATTACCAAAGTAGCTGCAGTTGTGAGCAAATAAATTCAAATATTAAGTAGAGAACATATATGTATGTATGTAAGCAGAAGTAGGTACTACAAAAGGGGAGATGAATATGCTATAACAAGAGAGGAAGGACAGAACCCCTTCTATATGTGCACACTGATCTTTATTGTATCAAATAAAAGGTGGAAACAAAAGTTAAAAATATTTAAAATAAGTCCATAATTGGACTAACAACTGAGTGGGGACACATGGTATATAATCGGTTAGTTATAAACAAACACCCTTAATAGTCAGCTATACCATATTAGAGCATGAATTACAGACTAGTTGCATTCATAAGGTAAGATCAGTCTGCATATAAGTAATCATATGGTCGCAATCCAACATAAGTTTACCAGTCAGCCGTCATAGTCCGTCTGGAAAGTAAGTATCGTATTTTTCGCTCCATAAGACGCACCTAGGATTTTAAAGAGGAAAATAAGGGAAAAATATTTTGAAACAAATGGTGTGCTAAAATACACCACCCCTCCCCTGCCTGTCCTCCTCCTGCCATCTCTCCCCTACCTGCCCTCCTCCTGCCATCTCTCCCCTACCTGCCCTCTCTCCCATGCCTGCCCAACTGCCATCATTCTCCTGCCTGCCCTACTGCCATTCCTCCCGCCTGCCTTCTGACCTTCCTCCAGCGTTCCTGCGATGCACCTCCTCTCAGTGCTTCTCTGTACACTGAAGTAAGTTGTGCGGGACGGCTCTACTCGGCAGCTGCCAGCGAATAGAGCCGACAAGACCCGAAGGCATAGAGGAGTGATGTCACGCTCCACTTACTTCATTGCAGAGAGGAGCAGCATCCCTGGAACGCTGGAGGAAGGTGAGTAATCTTTTCTTCAGCTTCTGCGGGGCGCCGGGAGGGGGGCAGAAGCTGGCTAGCACCCCCCCACCCACGCCCCGCAGCTGCTGAAGAAAATAAATATTCACTCCATAAGACGCACAGACATTTTCCCAAAATTTTTGGGGGAAAAGTGCATGTTATCAAGCGAAAAATATGGTAATGCTCCTGGTGTAAGAAGGGTAAGGTGTTAGTTGTCCCCCTCCAAGAAACTGGATGTGTTTTGCCTCTGAAGAGAGAGCTTCTTCTCGTGACCTTCCCCAGCATAGTATAGCATCACAAATTGGCGTGAAGTGGATTTGACAGGCACATTCATACTTTAGTCAATTGACCATCCTATGTGTGATCACATAACTAATATTTTTAGTTTGCTGAGCAGTTCAGGTTACTTAAACAACTTTACCCATGATTTTAAAGGTGCTGTTTTAAGGATTAGGGTAGTTCTTTTTTTTTATTAGAAAAGTAAAGTACAGGATGCTGCAGCATAAGCACCATAAGCAGTGTAGTCCTGATGTGAATCACGCTGCTAATGCGGAGAACGCCATACTTCTTTCAGTAATTCTGCTATAGTGGTGGAAGTGGTTTGCAACCTTCCACTAGCCAGGTGCTGCTAATAATGGCATAATGGTGGTTTCTGTCTGTGCAATCATGCAATGTCCATCCACCAATATCAGACAGACTATTCATCTACTTTATGAGCATGATTTATTTATTTATTTATTTTTATCATTGAATGTCGTCATTTTTTCCTTAAAGCCAGTTTACCATATGCCTGTAAAGTGCAGTGGCCTTTTTCTTATGAAATACTATTGTTGAAAAAAAAAAAAATGCCACTTTGATTCATTAACCTTAGGAAAAGCTGTTAGATATTATGTAGCTATCTGCTGCCATGAAAGCCCTTGATGGAAATAGCTACAGTAATCAGTCTTTTAGTATCCTACATTGAATGTTGACATAGAAACATTAAGGGACATGCAGACAAAGGGTCTTTAGAGGAAGTTGCATTCTGGGATGACGTACATGCAAGTCATTATTCCCTGAGCTTTTATAAAATAGGCATGTTGCGTATTTTAATCTTAATAGCATATTGACATGAACTGAGCTGTTCTGCTCTGTTTTGTAAGAGATAAAATGTATGCTAACTAAGAGGTGTTATGTAGAGTATGCATAAGTAAAATAATTTTCTTGAGAACTGCTTTATGCTTCAGTATGACTTGCTTTAAATGTTCTTTCTTTTGGGCGAGATGGTAATTTCTATATTGTACACCTGTTTGATTTAGGTGGTATGTTTGCTATTTCTAATGGCTATACTCTCCCTTAACAGACCAGTAACATCCAAAAAACAAAGAAAATTAGATTGGCCCAGCAGTTATTCAAACACAACACTTGTAAAAATGTTATCTTTTAAAGTTAAATTCATGAATTGTATTGCTTGCTTCTTATTTTTATCTTTACCAATAACAGCCATGTTGTTAAACAAATGTCTGAATTTTGTAAACAAGAATATGCACACACTTGTGTATGTGTGTGTGTAACCTTGTTTATTCGACCATAGGGGTTACGGGTGCTGCTACATTTCGGGGGGCATAACCTCCCTTCGTTAAGTGTGTGCATATTCTGTATTCCATATACATGGTGATGTTTTGCCTAACATCCAAGAATTTTGCACCATGTCTAAGAAAGCAAACTGGTTTGCACCACTACACACATTTATTCAAGACTATGTTGAACAAATATCACCCAGTCTTTGTTTTCTGTGGTCCTTTAGATAAAATATATTAAAGTGTGCTTGAAAGCCCAGTGTGTTTTTGTTTTGTTTTTTGAGCTAAATATCATACTTTTTATGGACATAACTTGAATTGAAATTGAACATACAATAACTATAAGAGCTTTTGAGGTTGCTTCACCATCAGTAATACAATTGTTATTATGATCAATGTTTAGCTGTTTTTTTGTAAAAACTGTACTTTATAGCTAACTTTATAATGCTAGCGTGTATTAAAAGTGCTGGTGTTCTTTCAATTCCTCACCAGAAGTGTCCAGTTCATGCAATATTGCACCCACTTCTGGTAAGAAATGTACAAATTCTTAACAAATGTTGACTGGTTGCTTTTAAAGTAACTTCCTTGCGCACCTCCTTGTTTCTACAGGCTGGCCAAAATTCTCAGATTTTATATTACAATGTCTAGTTCCATTGGGCAGAAAAAAGGCTCTTTACGACAACGCAAATGTGGATTTTGTCGATCCAACAGGGAGAAGGAATGTGGACAGTTATTGATGTCAACTAACCAAAAGGTGGCAGCACATCACAGGTGCATGGTTAGTATCTTTAGTATAAGATTTTTTTTGTTCTGGATTTAATTTAATTAGAACTACAACATTTTTTTTTTATTTGCTGTATGTGGTTTTTCTGTTTGCAAAAGTGTTTTATATGGTGCATAAATGGATACCCAGTCAGTTTTACAATTTTCAGTAACTGTTTAGTCAAAATTCATGAGATAATATCCTTCTGTGGTGCTGTGCAGACAATAATCAGATCAAGTTGCCCTTCCTGTTTAATGTGTATGGAAGGGTATGACCTGCCTTCCTTGTCTTTCAATTAGAAAACACATGCATAAGATCAATACAGTTCTGCAGTTCAAAAGGTTGCTTTTTGACAAGTTGCATCTACAAAATCAGTATGGGCATATTTTTTTAAAATGTGATGTAACCCAAGTTCTTTTTCTTTTTTTGTTTTTCCCCAAAAGCTATTTTCCTCTGCGTTGGTGTCGTCCCAATCAGACAGTGAGAATCTTGGTGGATTTTCAATAGAAGACATACAAAAGGAACTTAAGAGAGGAAGAAAACTAGTAAGATCCTGTGAAATTTTGATTCTTTCCCCCAACTAACTACTTGCAGCAGTGTTGGTTAATTAAGCAGTATGTAATGGCTCTTGCCTAAGGTATGTTTTCTCTCTCCTGTAGATGTGCTCACTATGCCACTGTCCAGGTGCAACTATTGGTTGTGATGTTAAAACATGCCATAGAACATACCATTACCACTGTGCCCTGCATGACAAAGCGCACATTCAAGAAAATCCATCACAAGAAATGTACATGTAAGAAACTGTTTTTATATATCTTGCAATCAGATGAGCAAAGTACTGCGGACTAGTAAACAAAACAGCCTCAATATTGCATTTCTTAAACATCAAGCTTCCCTGTGTGATACAAGCAACTTTAGGCTGGTTGTGTGCATTAAAGTACCAGTTTATGCACCAACAGTTGTTTGCCTGTTTATTTCCTAATTTTAATCCATTTCAATTTACAGCCAGTTTCTTACTAACTTAAACAAAACTTCAGTTTGGAAACCTAATCCAGGGGTTTGAATGAAATGCGTGAGAATTTTTGAACACACACAATGTCCATCTGGTTATTTCAGACTGTTTTTGGGATAAGGTCAGTAGCATGAGATTCCACACAGATCAGTTGAAGAAGAAATAGGAGAGAGTGTAGGGGTCTCTGTAAGAAAACGGCTGAAAATTACAAACCACAGAAAATAAGTAAATTATATTTGGAGATATAAATTCAGTGGCAATTAGGTGGGCAAATAACTGTTGGGGATTGGAGTGTTCCTTTAAATTGCATGCACTCACAGAAACTCCCTTTCTCCTTAAATTGGATGTGAAATGGAAGGAATGTGCACACATTTGAGGTGTCCTACTGCAAACTTATACAAAATGGTAGTTTAGAAATAGGCTTAAATTTTTCTGTTTCATTTTAAATACTTTGACTTGTATGTGTGTTGACTGTTAAGTGTTTTTTTTTAATATCCCTTTACTGCAGATTGTTTAATGGCAGGATTTCCCACATGATCTGTTGGAGCCATATGGACATTTCTTTCAGTTCTTTATACGCATCTGGGTCTTTTAATTACATGTTTGTTATGGATTGGGAGGTGCAAATCCCCAGGACAGTAGAAAACAGGCCAAGGGGATGCATGCCTGCCACACTTACTTGTCTGTACACACACAAGACCTGTGTGTGTGTGTGTGTGTGTGTGTGTGTGTGTGTGTGTGTGTGTGTGTGTGTGTGTGTGTGTGTGTGTGTGTGTGTGTGTGTGGGTGTGTGTGTGTGTGTGT
>JAKJJM010042921.1:0-10081 GCA_021901965.1 Pipa carvalhoi
GAGATAGGTACATTTTTTTAATGGAAGTGTATTACAAAAATGTTCCTATAGACTGTCTCTATTTTATAAACTAATGTTGTTTGGAGGTGATAGGTCCACTTTAAAAGTAAAAATGTTTAATGTAAATTAGCTCCCTTTCACTGTTAAAGCAGCAGTCATAATGGCAACAACCATTACATTTTATAACTATGCTTTTTACAAACATGTGTAAATGTTACTTAGTTGAATGCTGGTGTCTTTTCTAATATGATAATATTTGTATTACAAGTTATTGCATACAACTGCATTCTCCTGCTTTCTTATTATCTGACTTTCTTTGACTAGTGGACAACTGATGAAGACTTGACAGATGCTGTGCATTCTTTGGGTGTTAATGATATTTTGGAGATAAAATTTTTTGAAAATCGGGCCAATGGTCAGTCAAAGGGGTAAGAATGATTAACTTGTCTGTTAATTGCCTTGTCTTCAGAAATTTTACTGTAACCCCTTAATATTTTCAAAGCAATGTTTATCCACTTTACTGAAGCCCTGCAGTGTCTTATCATTTGATTTGAAAGTAAGTCAGTATTTTTAAATTGTGCTAAAGTAGGCAGAATAATAAGGAAAATCATATTTAGCAACCATGTTAATGTTTTGTAGACTGGCATAGTTATGAAGTATAAGGATAGCTTCAGGTAGGCCTACAGCCCTGCCCTTTGATATACAAGGTAGTAGGTTTTAGTACAGTTGATGATTTTTTTTTTTTTTTTTTTTTTTATATTGAAAGGGCTCATGTCTGTTTCAGTCTTATATGAACAAATTCCCAGGCTGTGAGGGCAGTATCACACAAAGCATTCTCACCCAGCATTTTTTAATTTGGCGAAAAGAGTGTGTTACTGTGCATATATATTTGGAAAACACACCTGTATGGATTTGTTTTCCGGTGGTGACTGCACTGTGTGAGAGCTACTTAATTTGCTTTTTTTCTTGATTAATTCGTGTTTTTGATTTGAGAAACTATTTCCATTTAGTTCACATTGTATTTTTAATTTTTATTTATTGTGTGGGTGTACATTTTACTTTAGGAAAAATGCGATTGCTTATGACTTCTGCAAAATGGTGGCTTTTTACGACAAATTAAAGTGGATCTCGTAGGTCCATTTACCAGTACTTTAAGAGGTAGGAAGTCACTGTTTGAGCTGAAGTTAAACGTCTAGGTTACAATTAGAAATTAATCCATGCTTCCCCAAGTAACCCTGGATTCTTTTTATACCTTTTGTTTAAAATGCTCACTATTAATGTTGTCCTAATTAAATATTGTAGCTAAATATAATCTTTTTTTTTTTTTATTTTTTCCCTGCCCTTCAAGGTTTGCACTTATATGTGTTGGTTCTGAATCCTCATCCAAGAAACTCCTTGAACTTTTGCCGAAAAGAGACATGCATGGGCAGAAACCAATTGTAACTCCATGTAATAAGCAGTCTCTTAGTCAGTTTGAAATGCAATCAAGAAAAAGTAAGTATCTCCTAAGTATGAATTTATAAATAAGTGGCATTGTATGTAATTTACTAGTTGCAGTTTTCTCTCTTGCTTTCAGAGTGATTTTTATATGCATTTTTAAGTGCACCTGACACATGCATGATGGAACACCCATTGCTGTTATGAGGAAATCATTGAAATCCTCAAAATATAAATTGCATTTTTTTAGTTACATGCATCAGTGCCGTAGTTATGTATTAGCCAGTAGTCCTGATGCTAATGTAATCTTCTGAGCATCTAAATCAGACCGTGAATCCTGATCACTGATGCTCTTTTTGTCACCTATCCTGTGCTGAAATTTCTCTGTGCTGGCCATATCGCACTGCTAATGCCAAATTCGGGTCTACAGCTTTTTCATGGGAGAATTTTTTTTTTTTTAATGTTGCAAAGTGGTGATTTTGTTCTATGCATGGAATTGCTGCTTTTCTTGTATAAATAGTTGTTGAAAATTTAAATTTTGTTGGGAAAATCTGCATTTCATCAAGAAACATCCATTTTGTGATGAAAAAGAACATCTTTGAAAAATAAAACTAGCTTCACATATTAGCAGGTTTCCTAACCTGTAGTTTTATTTAACAGAACAGAAACACCAAAACTTGAAAATGTCTCAATTGCTTTTATAGTTACTATATATTCAAACTATGCAACCAACAAATCTAAATAGTGTATAGAAAGTAAGATATTTAGGTTTCAATATTCTGCTTTAGAGTACACTTCCTCTATATGCTTTATGTAAAACACCATAGAAAACAGTGAGACAAGGTGAGGTCTGTTTAACATCATGGCTGCTATCAGTAAAAATAAGAATAGACTAAAAAGCAATAAAATTCATGAATTTAACTTCAAAGATAACATTTGTACAAGTGCTGTATTTAAAAACTGTCATTGCCAGTCCAAATGGGAAGTTTGATTTTTTTTTTTTTTTTTTTTTTGCTACTGGTCTTTTAACAGTGAATATATTACAAATGCTTTATTTAGATACAATCCAAAAAAACAAACATCAGGCTTACATGGTGTTATGCTTGTGTCAAGTGCACTTCAACTTTGATTTGAAAAATATGGTGTGCTGTTCTTTTATAACATGCAAGGGTAACACTGGCATCGGCTTTATTTTCAGAGCTCTCATGTGCAAAACAATAGACTAGATGATTATAAACCTGTCCTGCCCTGCTAAAAAGTTTTGCATTTTTTAACGATCTCTTGAAAGTTAAAACAAGAAAAAAAAATTCTTCAAAATTGCAGTTTTTACTAAAGTGCAATTTTTATTTGCCCACATGAATTTGCATATAAAGTGATTTAAAGTTATTTTGTTTGCATAAGTTCATTTAATTTGTATGTATTGTAAGTGTAATAAGGTTAAGAATACAAATTGGGACATAATTATCAGACTTAAAAGGCTGTATTTAACAGGAACTAATCAAAAACTTTGCTTACACATTTGCTATTAACTGATTTTGTAGTTTTATGTGTACATTATCAAAGTACACATAGTAGTTGTAGTCAAGCTTATTTTCTATTAATATGTATACATTTTCATTTCTCCCCCTTTCTTATAAAACCTCTTAGTCTGTTGGATGCTGGTACTGCCACACACGATTGAATAGCTCTCCACAAAATTGGCTTCTTAGAGAAACAGAGAATTCTTGAATTTAAGTAGGTTTAGTTTTCATAACCCAACAAAACACTATTATTACATTGTTTGTGCAATTTTCCCACATTGATTTATACTACAGTTGTCTTTAGGTTAACTTCTGTAGTGTTGTGCATAATTGTTATGCCCATTCCGTTAAAAGAGAAAGTTGTATCTTAAAAGATTGTCGATTTCGTAATTTTAAACGTACAACTTTCAGAAAAACCTTATTCTGTATAGCAGGTTGTTTAAAAAAAATAAACTGAATATTCATAGATCATGGATCTTTACTGTTTCTCCACTCTGGTTGAAACAATCTTGTCGCCTCTGCTGTTAACCAAGGACAACTTTGCATATCATTTAAGAAATTGTAATTTTTGTTTTGTTCCAAAAATCCAAAATAAAGAGCTGGTAGAAACGAAACAGTAAAAAGAATTTCCTTGCAGCTATTTTAGTGAACGTGCATCATGACAGGGTTTGTGCAGTTGCGCTTTTTCAAGTGAACAAAACACTACCTCGCACATTAAAACTGCACCCATAGGTTAAATGCATCCCTCTTATAGTTATAGTCCTTTATTCATTAAAAGTCATGGTCCAGTGGATAAACACTCACAGTGGGGGGAAAAGCTAAAGACTTTTAAAGACTTGCAAATGGCCAGTCACATAGTATTGCATGAGCTAAAAAGTTTTAGGTTTCCTTGTGCACAGTTATTTATATGGAAAATTTTCTACAATAGCTGCATTTTAAATGTATTGTTTAAGGCTGCCTTTTTCCTTATAAGGACTCTGTACTTGGAATTAGTATGAACACTGGAAAAGTTTTTAATATATTACTGTTGCAATACTATACCGCTGGCAATTAGCACATTTTTTATCTGCAATTTTTTCTCTCCTTTGTAAGTGGTCCACTGGACTTTGCCTTTAATAGAATAAATTAGGATTTTATATTTAAGAGGAGGCACTTCACCTAAGGGTGTGGGGATTTTTGCTGTGTATGAGTGTTTATTTGAGAAATGGCAAACATTTTGTGAGACACTTCCACTAAAATATTTGTAAAGAAGTTGCTGTTTTTAGTACAATTTAGATTCCTCCTGCTCTTTACTTTGCATTAATGTAAATGAGCCTTGTAGTGGCTGCAGGAGGAACAAGATCATGTGTAACTGTGAATTATTGGGACAGCGCCCTGTTTCTTAAGCTATTGTTAAATTTTTTACAACATAGAATGGCTTATCATAAACATTATTGTCATTATTTAACTGTTTGTTGTCTTCAAAATAATACTTATCAATCAGAATCTAGCTCATCTTACTAGTTGCCTCCCATAATTAAATAAAAACCCAATGGGAGCCATTATTTTTTTTATGGAAATCTTGATTACATGATATTGACTGTGACAGTTGGACCAAAGTTTGTAGCATTCCTAAACCTTGGAGTGTTGTCATAGTTTGAACCAGCCCATCCAATTCTACTTGTTTTCTTTTTCATCCAGCTAGTAAGATAGACTTGATTCTGATTGTAGCATGTAGACTAAACAAGAGCTTAAGATTTGCTGTTCCTTTTATGTTGCGATCAAAATACCTTTTGTCATTTATTTACTACTGCCTCCAACCCCCCACCCCCATAGATCTTAAAGACATAAAATATTTTGAAGTCATCAGAACTGTTAAAGTGGCAGTAGCACTAAAATACAGGTTGCTCGTGTATGAAACTGTATGTTCTAACACCCTACGTGTATCTCTGGATGTCTTTTTAAAGAGATAGGACATGTGATGTTTGGCACAGTATTTATTAATAATCATTTCTGCAAGCTAAGAGAAGCAATTAAAATTTTCTTTTTTGTGTTAATTAACACCTAATAAAATCACTTCCCATTTTATTTTCTATATGCATAAATCTTTAGTCAGAGTTTGCACAGTTAGTTTTAGCGCATTGCTACACTAGGTTTTTATTGCCACTATGCAACAGAGGTGTGTTTGAGAAGTAAGTTGCCGATTTTGGAAGTTTTGAGCTGTGTGGTTGCAGGCAAAGTGGATGGGGAAGTGTTGTTTTAGCACTTCAGAAAACTGTGCAGCAGTTAAACACCTGGTGTAGCATTGTCCTTATACTTGTATATTTTACAAATGCCACAGTCTAAATATTTTTAACCAGCAAGTGCACAATTAGCTGTCTGCAAGTCCCATGCATCTAACAGACCATGCATACTCTTTTAAAAAATATTTATTTTAATATTCAACAAGATCTAGCACTTCACAAAGTCCCAGTCCCAAATACTGTTGGGTTCAGAGTTTAG
The DNA here is from genome assembly GCA_021901965.1 of Pipa carvalhoi. NCBI lineage: Eukaryota > Metazoa > Chordata > Amphibia > Anura > Pipidae > Pipa > Pipa carvalhoi. Next base: position 5,439 of record JAKJJM010042921.1, read on the forward strand.
TGACCACACAATTCAAGATGTAAGGCTAAACTAATTACTAAACCTGTAACATTATAATTGAGGACCCCCAGGCTTTCTCATTCGGAGGTAGATGAAGATTGTCATTGACCATATGGAACTTTCTTCTGCATCCATGCTTCTAGGCTCATGTTTATATGTTCAATCAAATTGCTGCACTTTACACTGCAGCAACCAGCAGCCGGTTCTTTATCAAAGATGTTAATACCCTTGCTAAATACTTTTGGAACAGCTTCACTCACAGCATTGAGTAGTTTGTACACTCAATATTTGCCACTGCACATGAAGTGAATACCGATGGAAGAGCGGGATTTGTCGAGATCTAGATACTTTTTGTTCTATTTTTATTGTTGCAGCTACACAGGCTGGCCAAATGTCTGGAGAAGGAAAAGCTGGTCCCCCTGGCATCAATGCTCGATTACCATTTCCACCAGGTGGCAGAGGGAGGGGCCGTTTCCCAACTTCAGGTCCTGGTGGTGACAGGTTCCCTGGGCCTGCTGGACCTGGAGGGCCTCCACCACCTTTTGCAGGTAGAGACTTCTTAGTGCAGACTTGTGAATTGGCACTTATTTTAGAAGAAAAAAGGAAACTAAAGGACTTTTTACTTAGTGATTAGACTATTAAGAGTATTTGCCTTACAGTTAGCTTAATGCTTGCAAGCTAATTTAATATGTTTTATACTAAGGTTTTCATTGTTGCACACATCAGTGAAAAGTCTATAAATAAGAGCATAGGTAGTGCATTATGTCCATTTAGGAACACCAGGGAATCTTCAAATACATATAGTCTTGAGGTTTAATTAGAATACATGAAAATATTCAAGTCATTGCAATGACACAAACATGTTTAATTGCATGTAAGATTGGGGCCACCCATGATCTGATCTCTCAGACTTTGCCTTAGGAATTACTTTTAGGCCAGGTTCACACTAGCGAATTTTCCTCTGCATTTTTTTTTTTAATTGTATGGCAAAAAAATACAGAAAATATGCACATACCAAAAACATTGAAAGTAATGACTATTGGCTGTGCAGTGACACACTAGCGTTTCATAGAGAGGAATATATGCTAGGACGCCCCTTGTTGTGTTTTTCGACCACAGAAAAATAGCAGTCACACATGAGGGAAAAGCGCTAAGAAAAGTATTTTACATGTAAATATCATATGCTAGGAAAATTTGCCAGCGTGAATGCACCGGTGTTTTCGCCCTGTGTTTTTTCTTAAACGAAGAGAAAAATTCGCCAGTGTGAACCCATCCTTATAATTCACCAAGCACCATTATTAAACACAGGTATCCTTGTTGCTGGGTGACTTTGTTGAGGTGTACACCTTTTAGTATCTGCTGTGTGCATGTTGGTGTGGAAAGCTGCAGCAGATCTACAGAGAGGTTTTTTGGAAAGCATGCAATATTAAATGCTGCCAAGTATAGTAGTTTTGTATTCTCTTTAGGTTTGAGTCATGGAACCTTGTAAAATTTATTGATCTGTGGGACTTTTTAATTTCCTATTGTGATAATTTGCATGGCCTCCTGGGGAAAGCCAAATGACCACTTGGTATTGAAAGCAAAAATAGTCTGTTGCATGGGTTTAAAATCTGCTGTATTGCAGTCAACCCTCCAGCTATACACCTCCCTTTAGAATATAGAATATATTCAGGCTTTCCGCATCTGTATGATAAGTCACTTTTCAGCATGTAATATATGCTGATATGTTTCTGTACTCTTATATTTTCAATTACATTCATATGCTACTCTTTCTGACTTGCAATCACTAATGAAATGCAGTCACGTCTGGCCTGAATCCATTCCATCAGGGAAATGAGAACCAACACACTGTTCAGCTTATTTGGTTGAATAAAGGGTAGAATTCACCCCAGATATAAAAAGCATGCACATAACTTTATTTCATTTTTAATAAAATGGGTGAAAACAGTGAACATTTCAAATATTTTCCAAACATTCCTTTCCAATACTTGATTTTTTTGACAGTAAAGGACTGTTTTGTTTGTTTGTTGCACAAACAAGGCCCAACCCCAAGATTTGCCTGTGCTTTTGTTACCTCTAGTGAATACATATTCAACAGTATATTTGAATCATTTTTGGCTTTGGGTACGTGTTTTGCAGACTGGTTAAAACTAGTTTTTCTTCCTAGATTTTAAAGTTGGGAGTATGTAAAATTTATTGCACCTTGGCTGTGGAGTCAAAGTGTAGTATTAGAATAACTGCCAAGCTAATGCAAATGGAATTTTTTTTTTTTAAATCTTACTGGTTGTTTATGTACATTCACTGCAGTCTTATACAACGAGCCTGCATTAATTAGCAAGTTTAGAGTGACATGAAAACTGGCAGCGCTCTTTTGGAGTGGATCAATCATCACACCAATAGCTTAAAGATGGAAAATTATAACTTATTTATACAAAAACTGAATTACTGCTGTTTAACCTGCAGTGAAACCCTTGACCAAACCACCCTACTCCATATTCTGGGCTGCAAACCATGCAACAGAGTAGTAAAATGCTTTAAAGGGGGCTAAAGTCACAAAGTGAAACACTACCCTTGGTAAGTAAATTGGCTTATCTTTTGCCTTGCCCTCTGCTTTAGTGTGCACCTCCCCCTCAGCACTGTGTTACTGAAATCATGTGTAAGCCACAGGGAGGGGGTTGTACCAATTCCCTGCTATGGCAGTGATGAGCTTTTTGTTTCAATATTGAAACAAAGAGCTCAACCATATGCAAGGTAAGCCCACCTACTTCCCACTGAAGGGGTTAATTTAGAGAGTCGCAGGCTTAGCATGGCAGCCAACCTGGAAATTTAGCACCCCTCTTTGTGGTGTGAAAGGAAAAAATGGAAATGACAAAAAGATACATGTGCTACTTATTTATTTATTGGGAATGTTTAGCCTGCATCTTTCCTAGAAATTTTTGTTTTAAAAAGAATTTCACCCTTTTGGGCATTAGGGTCTGGGCAATAAATACATTTTATCCAAAGTTTTAGAAGCAATAACAGTGCCATTGGTATCTGTTTATGTAACAGATACAAAATATTTGCAAACACAAAGCTGTTAAGAAACACACAAATTAATCCAGCACACAGGTATTTGGTTGAAAATGTTAACCTTTTTTTTAAAAATATTACTGGATTCAAATTTATTGATGTGTATGCTAAATTAGATTTTCCTTTATAGTGTGGGCGGTGTTTATGTGTATACTCCCTTCTGCCTTGTAATGCAATATTAAATGTGCATCTAAGCTACTCCTGTGCTAAAACCCCTCCTACCTCATGGTTACAAATGGGTTGAGGGGATCTGTGGTGGGTCTGTGCACCTTTGTAGAAAGTCTGACACTGCTCTGTAGTGTACAGTGCCCAAACAGTTCTTGGATGTCAATGCAGGGCACTGCTCAGTTTCAGACTGCTCTTAAGCATTTGGTTGAGGGTCCTTCAGCAGGTGTATGAGGAAATAGTTATATACCTTGGACTTAATGTCTGCCCACCACAACAGAGAGGGAAAAAACCTAAGGGAAATGCCACATTTTTGGTTTTGTCCCCATGGTGTCATTCTTTGGCAGCAAAAACTCATCAGATTAGCTCATAGTCATAACTGCTGACCTCCAGCAAATGTGGAAATATGTTCTCTCCCAATAAAACTTTAGCGTGGGTTACTCTTCCTGAGTAGTACAGTCATTTAATTAGTTTGTAAAATAACTTGTGTGGTGTTGAATTCTAATGCAAATTTTCTATCTGGTTGGATAAAGTATGTATAAATTAGCTACACATCCTATTTCACATCAGGCAGTCTTAATGGGATGCCACACAAAGAGCTTGGGCTGTCATTGATCACATTTTGTTGTTTTATTCAAGTGATCATTAAACCTAGAGTATGAATGGAAACTTTCCCAGTTATGTGCAGATTATTGCCCTATAAAGGTACATTTGCAGGAAACTGTAACCAAGCAAAGTGAGGATATCCTTGCTTTTTTTATTTTTAAAATCATTTAATCCTTTTTTTTTTTTTTTTTTTATTAAGTTGTTTGAAATGTTTGTATTATTCTTATGGATAAGAAATGGCAGGACCATTCTGGTGGTAGTGTCTTGTCCTTGATTCTTTTAATAGCTGATCAGCACGAAGCCATAGAACTGACCAAACACATTTCACAGCTGGTTTAATACGAATATTAATTTCTTTTAAAGAAAAGACATTAATGAAATTTAAAAAAAAATCTCAAATAATTATGTTGGCTGTGGTTGAAATATATTTCATATAGGAGCAGCTTGTATTTTAGCTATAGGTTTTTTTTGTTCTGTGACTTTTCTTCTTCACTAAGGGGGGTCATTCCAGAAGCTCCGAATTTTCCATCCCGAATTCACTGATAGCAGACTCCCATTGTAAAGTCGCGACTGCGACAATTTTTTTTAGTCGTGGTCGCGATTTTATAATGGGAGGATTGTCGCGGTCACGTCTTTACAATAGGAATCCGCTATTAGTGAATTCGGGATGGAAAATTCAGAGCTTCCGGAATGACCCCCTTAATGTGTTATACATAAAACATTAAGCTGTTGTCACAAACTGCATCACATATGTAATTTTTACATAAGTTAATGAGACTTGTTATTGACATATTTTTTTTTTT
>JAKJJM010042936.1:0-14440 GCA_021901965.1 Pipa carvalhoi
TTTTTTTAACTATTTGTGTCAGCAATTGGCTTAGTATAAAGGAGTTTTATATGTATGTGGGCAGTTATATCGGCACTATAGTTCTTCTTTAAGGGAAAACCCCTAAACCCATGCAAACATAGCACTGGCATGGATGCACATTTCATAAATACATAATAATCTGAATGAGAAAATAACAAGTAAAAAAGACAGATAAAACTATGTAGGAAAATGTTAGTAATAGTTATTTTGTTTCATAATAAGTGTTCTATGTGTAAGAGTATTGTAACGCTATTTGAAGTTATCTTGGCAGTTGTATGCATCCACTTGGGGAAATTCATCCATAGCATCACTCAATCACCTCAGGTTAGTAGGCCCCGCTTACAATTGGGGCAGCGTCTGCACCTTTGCTAATAATGGGCGCCAGAGATTCTTTTTTAAATAACAGGAACTGTTTATTTATGGATATATACAATTGATGAGCTTCATACAATTCTTTATGATAGTAGATCCTATTCCAAGACATTCATCACACATAAGGTACTTCAGATATTGTTGCCCTCCATTGAATATATCTGGATCTTCCTAATCCTGGCGAGGCATAACATAAGGGTCTGACACAGGAGCCTATCCACCTTTGGCTGCCTGCAGGGATTCTCCACCCAGCTCAATGGATGCCCTATAGCAAAGACCCAGCCTGTACCCCAGGCCTGGGACTGAAGACCACAACCCACTCTGAACAGTGTATTATATAAGCTTGGGTTTACTCCTCCCAGCTATATTCATAAATATATGTCATATTTCCATAATGGTATTATATAACTCCAGCAGGTGGTGCTATTTTCACCCCCCTGGGTATAACACTATATATATATATATATATATATATATATATATAACTCCATTTCCATTTCCTTACAGTATTATGTATTATGCAATGTGTTCTATAGGTATTATGTGATAAGGTTATGTAGTGAGTGCATAATTATTGCATTCTGGAAATATGTGTTTATGGATCTGTTAATCTTGGTGGGAACTCAGAGTTAATATGACTCCAGGGCCACCACCAGAATGGTGGGAGGGGCCTGTAAGGCTTTTGAAGTTATCAGAGCCCAGTAAGAGATTGCTTCAGTAGTGATAGTTAGCCCTAGATCCAGAAGAGTAGCTTCCCCAACAAGAAGCGTAGTGGGCTTAGTGTGCCCAGGTGTCATGGATGGAAGGTCAGACACTCAAAAAAAAAAAACAGACTTCAGAATGTTTATAGAAATGCATCAATAAGAACAAATCAAATTCCCTATGCATCAACAACATTATTTAACCTTCCTCTCTTACCCCAAAAGCTTTTTGTATATAGAAAAGACAAAAGTCAGGCATAAATATATGGGTATATATAGTCTATGGTTTCTCCAATAGTTTGTAAATGCATTTCACATATAAAGTATTAAGATATCACAAAATTCATGCTTTGTTATTATTTAAATATGCTTGAATTTAGAGTTATGGTCTCCTCATTTTGCATATTTCAGTCCCTAGAAACTAAAAATATTATTATTAATTCTACTACCTGTCATTTTTAGACTTTCTCTTTAAGTTTGTTACTACTTCCTTTAACAATTAAAGATATCATTTTCACCATAAGGCAATTAATTTCATATAAAGGGAACCTTTGTCCTGACTTGGGATCAGTCTTAAACTAATGATCTTGGATATTCCTTCAACATTTAATTTCTTTTTATTGATTTCTACATGTCATAGTCTGAATATTGAATTAAAAATATTATTTTTCCATTAGCTTTAAAATGTTTGGACTTTTCTTGTAGTGTGCTGATCCTGGCAATTATATTTACTATATATGGTTATAACAGATACTGAAATTAAATTAGAGTATTGCTACTCTGTCATTTAAACTCCCATGACTTAAAGAAGAACACAACCATCAAGGGAAACCTCATACATAATTAGTTACCATACTTTATCAACCCATGTTAGCTTCCATTCTCAATACTATGGGCTTCTGCTTACAGACTTGGGTAGTTAAGGTACCATTGCCAACACATGAAAGGCTAGCAGTGGCAAGAACACACATTTCTTTCTTAATAAAAGCAATGATACAAGTTCTTTGTTCATTTCATTTAAAAGTACATTTCAGAGCTGCAATAGCAAAATATTCTAAGGATTAGAATCACAACAAAAGGCTACCCTGTTGGGCATTTCAATTATAAGTGCCTGACCTTGTATACATCCTAGCCAGCTTGTCCAAGAATTTGGGATTACTCTCCAAGGGACCTGCCCTTAATTTACAAGGTTTCCCTCTCAGGAATGGCAAAGCAGTACTGATGAAATCTTAACATGGATGAGGTAAGGACGGCATCTAACATAAATCTAGCAAATGTGTATCTTTAGCTACTCAAGCTTAAGTCATATTTAGATATGCAATGTAGCATGGGGTCTGACCTCTTCAGTTTTCTAGTGGGGAGGCAAGTAAGCAGACTTTTTATTTTTTGACTGGCTAAATGAGGGGTCAAAATATAGATATTTTTGAATGGTTGTAAGTGGATGTCTGCAGGGAAAATGGCTATTTTTCTGAAGACAAACAAAATTGGAAAAACTAAAAGATCCACAGGTTCTCACCTAGGGATTATTTACTATTTCTCTCTTAAGGAAAGCAAACTATTAAATTACAACAAAACAACATGTCACTTTTTCCATGACCTAGAATTTTCTAAAAATCAGGCTAAAATCATTTACCACGGCTTTCAATGAAAAACATGCATTTGTGCTGATGATACACATTCACTTTAGTTGTCCAGCATAAGGGCTAACCTCAAGCTCTCAGTAAGTCAACAGATGTCCTACATATTCTTACCAAGTTACTGGAAATCTCAAACTGGTGAATTTTACAACAAAATTCACAGTAAGAAACATCTTCTTTCATATGGCACAAATTCCCAAGTATGCTTCAAGCAATTTCTCTAATTGTACACCACTGTCTCCATCTTATAATTAATGTGCTAACCCAGCCGTCCCCAATCTTTCCTGATCCAGGAAGTGCATGGAGCCAGGCTGCATGATGGTGATACGCTTCTAGGACGTGCATCACCATTATATGGCCGGGAACTATGTGCTCCCTGTGCTAACCAATTAAATCTACAACTTATAATACACTTTTCCCATGTCTGTACTGTATTTGTATAGCTGATTTGTACAGCACTGTATATATTTGTGGCGCTTTATACAGAAAATTATACATACATACAACATCTTTGTACAATGCCCACAGTAATTTAACAACTTTTTACTTATCTTCTACTTTTTAGTTTCCAAGGAACACTGTGTGCAAGTCAGACTGGCATAAATAATCTTGTTTTGTGTATATCAAGACATGTGCTTACCAGTCCAATATCTGCACTACCCTGTGTATTTAAATATTTAAACGCCACTGACAAATCTATAACTTTAGACAGTCATAACAGAATATATTCATTTCTTTCTCTATCTGGAAGAGCTAGGAAACATTTCTCAGAATCCACAACTGGTTCTAAAGTATTTTTACCATGTGAATTAGAACATCTCCAAAAACACCTGACCTAGCTGTTGGAAACATAATTTCTCCATTCTGTATCAAGAAGACTTCACTGCTTCAGATATTATATACTACCAGTAGTGAACTGGAAGGCTAGTAAATGATATGATCAGAGGTGTCAGAAAAACTGTCATATTAAATAGATTATTTTATCAGCACAAATTTGCTAAAATATTCAGTACTCTACGGGAACCCACTCAGACCTGTGATGTGCTCAAATTAATGAGAATCTGCACACAGGAACCAATGTGGCATCTGGAATATGAGGGTTAAGTAGCCAGCAACAATAGAATATGTTATCCCATCTCAGATATCTTATAAGGATTTAGACAGACTAGTCTCATATATCTTATATATCTTAGATATCTTATAGGGATTTAGAGTTCATTACACTAAACTAAACAAAAATGTAATCTTCCCCCAATTCAGTATCTAATTGGCATTTTACAGATTAGTCTCATATTTTGAATGAATTAATCACAGGATGCAATGGAAATAATTTTACTGTGATTTTCATATGTTTGGTAGGATGTAAATTTCCAGGGGGTGATGTCAATTTCCACTGGAATTATCGCATAGACATATGACTGTCATTTGTTTGTGAAACACATTTTGTATGGTGATGGGTCTTTATATTATTTATTCATTTTAATTCGCACATCCACTGTGATGAGTTAAGTTAATGCGTTTTATTTTACATATCCCCCAGGTGTCCCGGATCCCGAAGGACAGTCCCATATTCAGGGTCCTGTCCCACGGTCCTAGGTCTCCAGCTACATGTTCGATGCCCCAGAAAACAGGAGGTAGTGCACTGGTGATGTCAGCGGGACAGGATAATAGGGAAGTATGGTTTTCCATGTATATATATATATATATAATAACAAAAAACACACAAAAACACTGCTGCGTATTTCACTGTATTGCATGAGCATTTTGGAAATCTCTTTTTCATAATTATTTTAACAACAGTTTTATATCCATCTGACTTTCTGGACAAAAATTGCAAGGAGATGCACTTTAAAGACTCATAAACATATTATATCTGCATTATTTGCAATTAATGTTGAGCATTGCACATAGTAAACCTAGTAATAAATAAAAGAAGTTGTAATGTTTCCAAGAATTACTACAAATATCCTTTTTAATTTAAAGGTAACTTTGATGAGGCAGCAGACTCGGTGCCTGGAATAAAACATAAATTATCAGCCCATCCAAAAAAAGACAGAGACTGCTGTCCTTATATACTTTATTCCTTCTCACCTGAAGTCAGTGATTTATACTATAACCTCCTGGCACATTCAGAGCTTCTGCAGCCTAATCAGCTGAACTTTAAATTAACTAGTGGGCACATTTTTACAATCTCAGACATACTATCAGTATATCTTCTTAAGATCGCCAGTAATTTACTGCTATAATTTACATTAGCCTTCTGGTAATGTAATTCACTTGTGTGTTTCACTTGGCTTAATTTTTTTATTTGAGAGAGATTTATACAGTTTGTTCTATGCAGCATAAAGAGTGGTTTTGATTTTATTTATTACTATACATGATATATTTCCATAGATTATATAGCCATGGCTGTAAACAGATAAACAAATTTAAATCTTGCTAATTGGTTTATTAAAAGTATTTATCAAACAATAACTAATTACCCGTATGGGTTATATCAACTTATGGTAGAAAAATTCAGTGCTATATTATTCGGAGATAAGATGTTAACCTTGGGTGAGTAATTCTCCTGCTGTTTGTAATAACATCACCTGAATTATTCTCTGGTTTTGAGATTCTCCAGTTTCATAAAATAACCAAAGTATATAATAATAAAACACATGAATAACTAAATAATAGACTATTTGGACTAAATGTACCTAATAAAAATAATATAATGCAAGATTATACCAATATAAGGTGTAATATTTCCTTAGATGAATAATTCTACTGTTATAAAAAATCACTTGCAAAACATGTTTTTGTTTTGCGATGTAATAATTCTTCAATTTCTATTCTCCAGTGAATAATCCACTTGGCAAATTCTTCAACTTGCTATGAACAATGAGTTACCTAAGATATTTAATCACACTGTTAGCAAGAGCTAAGTTGAAACTGAAACTGCTGCAAGCTCTTTTTACATAGATCACGTGTGTCAAACTCAAGGCCTGTGGGTCAAATGCACTCCACAACCCTACATTATGTGGCCTGCAAGGTCCTCTGCTGATTCAGCCGCTCTGACGTGCTGTTCGCCTGTTCTTGAAGTGCATGAAGTGCGTCCGCGACTATTTCAGTGGCGCGCCTCATGCACTTCGTGGAAATGCCTTCGCAAAGGCATTTTCGCAGGCATTCGGAGGATGGAGAATCTGGCCCCAGTCTCTAAAGGGGTTTTAAGAAGCAGTCATTTACTGCTTATTCATCTTACTCTTCCACTCTTCCATTTTAGATAGATATCAATATCCTTTTTCATTAGTAAAACTTTTCAACTGTGGCTAAATGACAGGACCAACTCTATAGAGAATAATGGTTTACATTAGCCTTAGGCAGGGGAACACTTATGGGTGAGAAAAGTCTGCTTCTTAAATAGGTGAAATCAGCAATATTGATTAAAAAAAGGAAGTTTTTCCAACTCGAAAAACTTTTTGACTTTTATAAATAGCCTCTAATGTCTGCAGAGTTAAAGAGGTAGCAAAATCCTTTTTATGTTAGCTTGCTATGCATTTACAACTATACAATGAACTTGCCTAGGTTGTGACAGTTTAAAAATGGAGACTGATAGGTTTCAAGATGAAAATCCAAACAACCCCGTCATTGTTATCAAAGATAAGCTAAAGGTAACTTTTTTATAATCAAAGATGCTGAATAAATTTCCCAGAAAGTTACAGCTTTGCTAAGGAGTGAACACGTTCTGCAAACAACTGTTAAAATGTCTAATATTAGATTTTTTTAAGGAAATGTTTCTACTTTGACAGACTCTGGCTATTGACAAATAGCTGAATTATATGTGCATGTGCATGCAAAGTAATGTGAAGAGCTCCATAAGTCTGCAACTGTAGCAAACATTCACATTGCATGTAAATACTCCACATTGCAAAGTTTGATTGAATACACGATTAGGGGGAAGTGGCAAATGGATGCAATTTCAGACCTTTACTCAGCTATTTGGACTTTCATGAATAAGCCCCTAGGAATTAGGTAGGCACATGGCACTAAATGGCCACTGAATAGTAATTGGCCACATGGATATTAAAAATACAGGCACCAGGTATCACAAACAGGCACCAGGTATCACACGCAGGCACCAGGTATCACGGCCCTGAACGAAGGGGACTGCTGTTGCTAGTATGTGCAAAAGGACTGACATGGCACAAACATCTATAATAATTTTGTAAATAAGAAGCAGATTTCCTTAGACATTACTTTATTTTTTGCACCCTAAGAAACAATTTTCTTGTTATAAAAGTTAACTAAAAAGACCTGCATTTTACAGACCAATCGTAAGTCTCCCACTGATTTACTTGCCATGTAAGTTGTGCTGAGGACAAACATTTAGAAGCATCTGCAGTCCTTTGCTGAGCTTTTGAATGACATCAGCAGCTCAGCTTCCTGATTGGGCAATTGGAACAGGAAACTCAAACCTACTAACCAATCAGAGAGCTGAGCTGCATATTTCATTAGGAGAGTTCCCCTTTTAAGTTCCACAGGTGAGTTAATGCATTTTAGGAGCATCTTTTTTTGTGAGTACTATCTCCTCACTATCCTGCTCATGGCAAATTTAGTAGCCCGAACAGAAAACGTATGGTTTAAGGAAACCTAATATGGAAGAACAAATGCTGAGTTTCCAAAGGATGCACTTTGCATGACCTTGGAGATAACCAATTGGAGACAAGGGATGCATCACCCTAAAGCTGTTTGGTTGATGTTGATTAATACTTTACAGGTTACTACTACTGGCTACTAAAGAATGTGTAATATAGTTGGATAGCTGTTTTCAAAGTGCAATTTAAATGGAGCTATAGAACAATGTCCACTATTGTGGGAGATGTAGGTCACTAAGCAAATAGCTGTATCTACTGACTGATGCCTAATGTAATTGCTTAGCAACAGGCCACTAAATAAATTATTAAAGATTTGTACTGTAAAAGTGAAGTGAAGGGGTTTTGGTTCAATGTGAGTTTACTCACATATTGATGTGCTGTGCTTTCTGCACCACCTTTATATACCCTCAAAGCTCTGGCTGTTTTTTATTTAGGATGATACCATTTGTGGGCCTACTGCACTTTCATTCCACACTGCACCAATTTACTGCTGATGTATGTGATATTTTTTGGTTATGTCTTTGAGGAAGTGTCTAATATCTCTTAGTAATTGTAACAAGCAGAAAAAAGACCTCTCAGAACCCATGCACACTGAGTCAAAACATCATATTATGCAAATAAATATACTAATATACGTCAATGATGACGTCATCATTGAGCGCGGCTGCCTGTTGTCATAATGCGGCGCCTATTTTGATTTGCATAACTAGCTCCCGTGTAGGTATTTATACTGCCTCTGCTTTCAATCTATAAACACTCGCTAGGAGGAAGCCCAGTTGGGCGAAACGCGTCCGAATGTCTTTCTGAGGGGCTTCCATCCTTCCTTCCTGTCCACACTTTCGATCACTTTTTGAGACTTCCTCTCTGTTTTTGCAAGGTTGAGTACTTTATTGAGGGGCATCTATTTTTCTATTTTGCCCTTATTTGCGGTCATTTTCTGATATTCTTTTTCCGCTATTATCAGGTTGTGTAGCGTTGAATGCAGCCATTTGCCTTTGTTTATGACAGGTCTGTTGTTTCATCTTTATCGCTACTTATTACATTCCTGACTACTTAGTCTTTTTGATTATATGTACTTCTTCCTTTTTGGGGGGTTTTTGATGTATTTTTTGTTCATTTGAGCTAGCAATTGCTGTTTCCTATATAGAACAGGTTTTGTAGTTGTTTATATTTATGCCCATTTTTGTGCATATGATATATATATTTGTTTCATTTAGTGGCCAGATGGATGGGTTTTGGCTCCTCTGTTTTTAGTATTATTATTTATATATATATATATTCTTTGGTTTTTTGCTGTTTCTGATATTACAGGTTATGTAGAGGTTTTTTGTGTGTTTAATTTACTTTTTCTTTATTTTTATATCTTTATTTTGCATTTAATAAATTTTTGTCTTGATGTGATGACCCTTCTCTTGTGTGTGTTTTTCTTAGTATATTTATTTGCATAATATGATGTTTTGACTCAGTGTGCGTGGTTTCTGAGAGGTCTTTTTTCTGCTTGTTACAATTGTTTCTTTCCTCTCTCACTGCACCTGATGTTTACATAGCTGTGATTTTGTTTCAGTGTGCGCACTCAGTTTCTTGTTTGATAATATCTCTTAATAACACTTAATAACTCATACTAGGAACTGACAACTGAGTATTCCGGACCTTTAATGTCCCTAATTCAATTTTTTATACATTCTTACAAACCGATTCCAATTCATGCTGTATACTGGTATAAACATGCTGATTATCATGTGGCTAAAATGGATCTTTATGTAACTCTACATCTATACTCTCTATACTGCAATGCTGTACCTGCTGATTTCTACAAGCTGGAAGAAAGGAAGGCAAGGCTTCATGCTTCTGATAACTTTATTAACAGAAACACATTTTTTTGTCTAAGTCAGATATTTTTCATGTACAAATGTGAAAGTGCAGGTATATCTAGGAGCAGACAACCCTTTTGTGTGCAAAGGATCCTTAGGATTTGTTAGGGTTCAGTGATGTACTTGCACTAGTATGGCCCCCAGATTAACACAATCATCAGGCTGCTCAGACCATCATTTTTGCAGTAAGTGATTTGGAAGTCTAGGATAGCTCTAGTTCATTTCCCTTATTACCCTGGTAGCAGCTGCTTCCCCTGCTTCTATGGTATGAACACTCTTGGGAGGGAGGAGAGCATTACATTACCTTGTATGTAGAAGCAGCAAATGTGACTAGGTGTACTGCTCCAAATTCACCTGTTTGACTTCGCCACTTCAGACTAGCAAATTAGGGGGCTGATGGCAGGGCTCCGCATTCTATTTCTATCCGACTGACTACACCACACTACACATCCGACAGTGATCTCCGCTGTCCGCTTGTTCAACAGGACTAGTTGCTGCTTAGTCAATACTGAGAAGTAATTTGCAACTATTTTGGCGATGTGACTCGAATTGTAGCGAGGTGAATTTGACAGATAAATTCACCCTTTAGTCAATGAGGCTCTTAGTCTATTGATTGATCATCAATTCAACATAAGTGGTTAAGGGAATTATCTGCTTATTTTATTTTATAGATTTTCCGTTTCAAAAGCACGAGTGACTTATTTTCAATGTAAAAAAAAAAATGGCTGCCAAGATCATCCCTTTAATCAACCTTTAAGTTTATGTAGCTATTAAATAGGAATGTGTGCATGTATAATATTATATCTATTGATATTCTGCAAAGTTTTTAAAAAGGATTTCTAGTTAAAGGAATGGTCTTGCATTGCAACACATTAATAATCAGCCCTGCAGCAATAAGGCTATTATAGATGGTTGTGTCTCACTAATTGGGAGGGAAATCTACAATGCAAGTATAATTACTTTGTTTGTTTGGAAGAGAATGAAACATTTGATTATTTCTTAGTTTATTTGCCTTCACCTTTAATAAATTTAATAAACTCGGAAAAGCCCGATTTTGCTTTTCCAAGTCTTCCAAGTTTATTTGCCTTCACCTTTAGAGTTATTTGACAGTTATTAGTCTGACTATTTTGCTACAGTCCCTGTATTGCACACTTACAGGAGCCAGGGCATGTGCAGTGCCTTTAGTTCAGAATAATATGGAGAGGCAGAGGTGACAAATTTATAGGAATGGGTCATTAGTTTCATAGGGATACTACTGTAGTACTTTACATTTGGGCAAGTGCAGTCAGATCTCTGCATCGGGTTGATCAATTCCAGCATAAAATATTTAATAGGCTTTACTTCTTTAACCTGGTCGCAAAAATAACTCTTAACTGGCATAGCATGCCTATACATAACATACAATATTACAAGCCTAAAGAATTGTCACACTTTAATTCTAGTTTACATTTTGCTGCTCCAAACCGGGCAAAAACAATTACTATGGGACAGTTTTGCGTTCATTTATTACCTCCTAAAACAAAATGAACCTTGATCCAACAAGAAAAGATGAACAAGTTAATGGAAAAATTTAAATAATGTTAGAAACAATGAAAATGCCCATTAAACACAATCCTCAGCAGACAGTGCTTTAAAGATCTAACAAACATTGTGAACAAAGCTTGGGACAGGTGTTGCTGGAAATAGTCTCTCAGAGGGATCAGCTATGTGGAGCCTGCGATGCTGTATCTGCCACTCGCCATTAGAGACTCCTTTTATAAACCTTCTGAACTGTTGGTAGAGTGGCCCCCTACAGCAAGAGTGAATAGCTGTCCCAATACTCCTTCACTGACAGCCCTATATTGAAGTACCCATTTTGTATATTTATTAAAGCAGCCCTGATCATTTAGTATTATCTGTATGTTGCTTCCCACATCCCAAAAAAATAATTTTACTGACCCACAAGAGTTCCGAATCCTTAATCATTAATGGATATTTTGCCTGTATCACTATTGATATAATTCTAGACTTCAGTACCTTATTTACTGCTAAAAATGAGAGTATTAACTATTATTAACAAGCCATCTCTTCCTTGCTTTATTGCCAAATTCATACACCCTGTACATTACAGCAGTATGCTGTGCTATGATTGGATTGACTGAGTGAGAATATGCCTTTGTGGGATGTTTTTACTTTGTGTTTAAATGTAATTATTAATATTACTTATAGGTTATTGCAAAGAAAACATACTTCACTAAAATGAATGAAAACACAAACAATACAAGTTAAAAATTGTGATGCCAAAATAGAAACTCTGGGCGGCATTTATTAAGCCCAAAAAGACTCCATCGGAGTCTTTTCGGGCTCAATAAGTGCAGTCCCGATTTCCATATTATGGAAATCGGTGTTTCTCGATTTCCATAATTTGGAAATCGCTTACTTGTACCGATCCGTAGCAATTGATTAAAATGGCTACGAATTTTTTCGATACAAGTGCCCGATTTCCAGATTATGGAAATCGAAAAATACCAATTTCCATAATCTGGAAATCAGGACCGCAGTAAAGTCGGATTACGATTTTATTAAATACCGCCCTATGAGTGCCTTAAAAAGGAGATAAAAAAGGATGGCAATAATGCAGTTGTCTATTATTTATTATATTAACTTTAAAGTATCTTTCTTTTTTATTTTATTTTTGAAAAAGGCCTCAAATAAAATTCATAGATATCCAAAATAATTTTGTTCTGAATGTGTGAAAATGTACGCATAGTACTATCTTTTTCTTGACATTTCAAAAGCAAGCAAATTAGAACCTGTAGCAGAAACCTAGCTTTGTGTATGTAATGATCCCATTATTCCAGAAGATGTCACTAAAACACACAAAGACTATTTATGCACTACAATAAAATGATACTCTGAGTCTCAGAGAAAACTCCTAGCACAGCATGTATCTTGTAAAATACATATTGTAAATATGCCAGTACTATAAATGATATAGGTTTCTATATTTCGAGATGTTTTCTAAATTAATTATGAATCAAAATTAGAGCACAACAAGCAGCTCAGTGATATATATCAAACTGTAACAAAATGGCAATCTCATTAGTGCCAATTTAAAGGACTGAAGCAGCAATAATAAATAAATCAGACATACATTTGTCTGCCTTCACAATCACTAAACAAAAATGTTAGTGAAAAACAAATCTTTTTTTTGTTATTTTACTATCTTCACTGCAAGGTATAATTTCCGTGTACTTTGCTGTTCTAATAAATGCTCCTCTCTATATAGTAGTCAGTACAAATACTATCAGCAAATACTTGGTACCTGGAGAAAAAAAAGCACTAATTATCCTCCACATAATATTTAATAATCTGTTTTTTTGCTGATAAATTCATGCAGGTGACATCAAAAATCAGTTCCATTATAGACATGGCCTATACAATCCATATTTCAAGTTTTTATTTCAACCTTTGTTGTACAATTAAAACAAATATTGAGTAAATGAACACAGGGTTATACAGAAAGAGACAATCACATTGTAAACACATCCCACATTATAGATCACATCGTCTTTCATCACAAGGTTTGGAATGAGTTCCTGCTGCTTCGAACACATAAATCTGTGTTTACAAGTGGCTGAAAGATGAAGGCAAGGCTGGTCAGTGCAGAAAGATTGTTGATGTACAGCAGGAGGAGATCTTTGGTTCACACTATAACATCTTAGACACTGACAGTTGGATTTATAAAATGTCTACAGCAACATTTTTCTATTTGCATTTTAAGAACAACAATAAGGATACAGTAAACGTTATGGGGGATGACAAATGTTTTTATATACCTAACAATATTACTTCAATATCATATATACTAGGGGCGAAATTTATTAAGCCCGAAAAAAGACTCGATTGGAGTCTTTTCGGGCTTAATTTGCCAACTCCCGTTTTCCAGATTATGGAAATCGGTATTTTTCGATTTCCATAATTTGGAAATCGGGTATTTGCACCGAAACGTAGCCATAACAAGTTATGGCTACAGAAATTTTTGGTACAAAATCAGATTTCCAGATTATGGAAATCGAAAAACACCGATTTCCATAATCTGGAAAACGGGATTCTCACGGGAGGATAAACTCCCACGAGAAAGTCGGAAAGACCGGTACCGGTCTTTCCGGCTTTAATAAATTTCGGCCAATGACTGTCTATTGCTGTGTACATAACTATTTTTAAAAATAAAGTTTGCATAGTAGCCATCTTGTTTTTTATTCTAGCAGCATTAAAGGGGGTTAAGGGAATCGGGTAATATTTTTTAAGTCTTAAAATGCAGGACTTTCCTTAACTTGGGCAATACTGGCAAAACATTATTTAGTTAATTTTGCATCCATCCTTAAGGTAAGAAAATAACTTATTGAGCCCCCCTTTCATAATATCTGAGAGAGGATTGGCTAATGGATTATTAACAATATGAAGACCTTTGCCTTTTTGATTCCATGAAATTTCTGTTAACCCTTCTAACCTGAACAAATCACAAGGAATAGTTTGAAGACAATTGTAATCCACATTTAAAAATTCAAGTGTCTTCAGTAAGCTAATTGATATAGGCGAAACATGTATACTGTTATTGTCAAGAACTAGTATCTTCAAATGTTCCAAATATTTTATGCTCTCAGGAATGCTTTCTATCTGGTTGGAGCCCAAATGGAGGAAATCCAAATTCTTCATTTGGAAAATACAAGACGGTATGTTAACAATCCAGTTGTCACTAAGATTTAACTTTTTTTAGTAAACTTAATTCACTACAGGCAGAGGGAAGCCCAGATATGTAATTGTGTGAAAGACTGAGGACTTCGAGCTTTTTGCATAAACTTAGCTGTTCTGGAACTTCACTCAAGTCCTTCATGTTGACAAATAAAACTCTAAGGTGCCTCAACAAACCGATTTCTTTGGGCTGGGAAACAATCTGATTTCCACACAAATTCAGCACTACTATCTGTTTAAGTTTACCCAGTGCTGGGGAAAGCTTAACCAATCTGTTGTGAGAGAGATTTAGGGTGGTATTTATAAAAGTCGGAAAGACCTCTATAGGTCTTTCCGACTTTCTCGCGGGAGGTTATCCTCACACGAGAATCCCGATTTCCACATTATGGAAATTGGTATTTTTTGATTTCCATAATCTGGAAATCGGATATTTGTACCGAAAAAATCCGTAGCCATTATAACTTATG
>JAKJJM010042938.1:0-13294 GCA_021901965.1 Pipa carvalhoi
GGGTCGGATGCCAGATAACTTTCTCTTGTTTTAGTCTCCTCCTACTCTACAAAATGCAAGGTGCTTAAATTAATTTTGTTCCATCATTATAATTTTTACACTGGATTTGTCATTTTGATTGGCTGAACACTATGAATTCCTGCTTATTACCTAAATACACAACTGTTTCAAAAATATAATATTGACTGCCCATTACCTTATTACAACACATATTAACTAGTATTTTGTATATAGACTGCATGTATCCATATTTATAACCTTAAAGGACCAGTATTTTCTGTGAATTAATAAGCATAAAATGCATGTTTATGCGGTTGTGTTATCTATGTTTGTAATTGAAAACGTACATAAATAATGGAATTAACTTTTTTAGAAAACTTAAATAAGGCATTCCTTATGTTCACAGCAAAGATATATATATATACAGTTGGGGAGTGGGAGCTCAAGGTCTATATCCTGCCACCAGGAGCTACCAGCAACTTCCTAGACCAAGTTTGGCCCCAGTGACTATGAGAGGAGCATGAGGGCTTTGACAGCTGGCCAAGTACAGGAGCAGGATCAGCCAGGTGGAAGCAGTGCCAACAACAAGAGGACCATTAGCAGTATGTGGTGCACCAGAGGGCAACCAACACAGCAGCACCAAAAAGAATGGCAGCAGAAGAGACAGTACAGGTGAAGACATAAACTCCATACTGTCTGTTGGGATGAAAGCACAGACCTATAGAGAGTTACCAGGCAGTTCTCAGCAAGACGTTGATAACCCAAAACTTCTACCAACCTTAGAAAACACAGCTCTGGAGATTCTATCTGATATGGCTTTGAGTCTGGGGATTGGTAGGAGAAGAGATAGCAATCAGGAGAGGGTAGAATGATTCTTAGACACTTTAAGGAGTCTTTTAACAGTGACATGCAGAGACATAATTAAATCCCCAGCCACACAGGATATGGGGACAGTTAGAGAAAGCAGGAGCTAGACAGTCTTTAGAAAGTAAGCTTAATAAAGGTAGCAACATCTTTGGCAGGGGCAGACATAGTTAACATGGCAGAAAGATTTAAAACTTAATGTCCCCTTTGGAGCTATATCTAGCAATAGCAGGCACAGCCATGGTGGGGATCTTATTTCTTCTTGACAAGCCCAATGGACAACATTTATAAACAGAGACCAAACTACGGATATGAACAGGGGGGTTTATTAAACTTTATTCCTTTTACTTTTTGAGTAGTTTATTGAATTGGCAAAGTCCATTTTTGAATAATTTTGCTCCAAAGTTCAGTGCAATGTGTAAAAGTCCATAGTGCACAGCTATGCTGAGATTCAAATGTGAAAAAATTACATACATATATATGTAGGAATAAGTACATTAACATAATTCCATTACTAAGACACTACACTTCATTTGTTAAGATGTCAGAAAGTTGAAAATGAGAAACACATGAGTGGAATTGCCACATTAGGCCTACCACTACACAAACAGCAATATGCCATTAAGTAGGTAAATTAAACCTAGGTACATGACAGCGTCATAGAAAAATCTATAAAAAAGTTTAATAAAATTATTTTAATTTTCTTTGGAATGGGGGAGGGGGATTTGCAATATACCACTGTGATTTTGACATGAAAGTAAAAGGTTTGTGGGACAGGGTATGTCTTTCTGAGATTGGTATGGATTTGTTCCTATTAGGTCTCAAGGTTGGGGTTGAACAGGCAATAGCAGAGTTGAACCTTCTGTTATAACTAATTATACTGGCAGCCCATGGCTGATGTTTCTTTAGAATGCTTGCCTGGTATTAAAATAATGGTGATAAAAAATCAAGATGCAAATGGGCATTACTTGAGCAAGTGCCCAGGAACGGTGTGAGCTTCTTCCTGTGCTATTACTTGCCCCAACTAAGTGGTTAAGTGATGGCAGCTTGAGAGGCAGCTGTAGGATGGTATGACAAGTAAGATAGGCAAGAATTCAAAGATTTAAAATCTGCGGAATTATTCATATAATAAATAAAGCTGGGACCTGTTTATTCGATCTTTTGGAGTGCTAAGTTTATATTACAGTGTTTGAGAAAGATGGCAGAGTAGTTGGGATCAGGGAGCAGTGCACACTACACAAGTCAATAATTTTGCATTGTAACTAAAAGCTTACAAGTTAATTTCAGTAGGCATATATTATAAACCTTAATCACAATATGGTTTTAGTGTCCATTTAATAAAACAATAGCACAAGCAGAGCTGATTACACACAGAGACTCTTTCTGGACTCCCAGGAATTGTGGGGCTCTAAACAAATAAGTCAGTTATTGTGCATACATTTGCTTTATAGTTTACTTCACACACACCTTTCCATTCTACATTATCCCAAAATGAACTGTTTTGCTGGTGTTCTCAGGGTATGAACAAGTTGAAAACTGATTTTTTTGGTCAGAAAAAAAGCAATTTACTTTTCAAACATATGACTAGATTACTGAAAGATGCTAGGGTTCTGAACAAGAAAAATAATTCTTTTTTTAAATCTCAATGCATTTTCCTATTTTGTTTAGATCCTTTTCCAGTGGTTAAGCCTTGTTTCTAGCAATGAGAAGAAGTAAAATGTGAGGTATGTAGTTCATTTGTGGATCTTCTTTTTGTTTCAGGTAACTGAATAGTGCTTGATGCACAGTTTATGATTTATGAGTGGAAAGAATTGCAGTTTAATGTTTCTCTAGGGACAGGATTTAGACAGGTTTGCACAACAGAATAACCTGTCAGTGGAATTTTTTTGCTGTTGAACTAAGTTTTAATTACAATGGAATGTCCGATTTCATAAAGGAATGCATTGTTTCACTCTGTATTGCACAGTAAGCATTTATTATGCACACATTATATTGTCACTGTTTATTCTTTATTTATGTGCATTCACATAGTTTATGGGCGATATTTAATAAGCCTGAAAAGACTCGAATACTCGGATTCGAGTCTTTTCGGGCTCGATCTCGCGAGATTTCCGCGCGAGATGATTCCGCTGGGATTTTGGTTTTCGAATTCCGGAATTGGATGTTTGGATGGAAATGTAGCCATCTCTTCTATGGCTACTAAACCTTTCCATCGAAACATCCAATTCTGGAATTCGAAAACCAAAACTCCCGCCGGATGATCCTGCGGAAATTTCACGAGACAATTTAATAAACCCGAAAAAACGAAATTGCGTCTTTTCAGGCTTATTAAATATCGCCCTTTATGTTACATAAAATAATGAGTGATTTTAATAATCCAGTCTTGCAATCTATTCTACTCTGTTGATTAACATTTAAATATAATTTATGGGAATATAAAGCCATTAAAGCCAATACGTCATATGACATTTACCATCTACCAAAGGAGATTTAAAAAATCTACTTTTTTACTAAATTATTGTTTATCTGTTGTTTTTTTTTTGTAAGCAGCTTACTAAACAAATATCCATTATATAGTATTACTTTTATGCTGCAAAGGGGTGATTTTTAGAAGGGTCAAGTAGGGTTGACAACCCAGTTACATTTTAAAAAACGAGTCATTTGTACTATTACCCTCCAGTTTTCTATAGGCAATTTAATGTAAAGTGACCCAGTTCTAGATATATTAGAGGATTAGTGCTGAAGCTGCATATTTTCATTTGATGAATTTGATGACGTTATTAAGAAAAGAAAGCGAAGTGTAGTACAGTTTTTGTTGGATCTGCACAGGTGACCTCAGGTAACTTTTTTTTACAAAATAATTCAAACGTTCTTTAATTATTTTAATTTGTTACATTCTGAATAGGTTCTCATTAATTAATACACCCATCATAAAAATTGTGGTTCTCAAAATATTGCCCAAGAGTAAAGTTTATATCTCAGATTCATCACTGGTTTTTTTTTCTTTTCTATTAGTTATTACATTAGTTTTTGATATATCTAAATCTATAAATGACCCAAACAATGAATTTGTTACCAGCACTTCTACTGAGTGTAAGTAGCATTAAAAGAGACCTCCATTCTATGTAGCGAGCAATAAAACAGCTTAATAATTATTTTCCATATTTGCACATGATGTGATGAGACTATTCAACTACACCAAGCAAATGTATTTTCCATAAAGTTTTAGGTTTCCCTCCATTCATGTTAGCATATTTAGTGGGTGTCAAAAATATGTATGTGTCTATATGGTTAGCTTAATGGAAAAGTATTAAAAAGACAAAAGAAAATATTGTAATGTTCCTACTTTGCACATTGTATTACATTGAGTTTAAAAATGGAAATTGCTGTTTCTGTGTATGTCTCCAATTTGGGCCAAGAGCTGACATGTTACATGTTACAATTAAAGTTTGATGTTTTGCATTTTTAAAATATACATATATAATGCTTTAACTGAATTTTACTTGGTTATTCCATCCACAGGATGGCTCTGTTGTTCCATAAAACATATCAAAAACAATAAATCAACCATTGAAAGTGATATTTGGATGTCAGTCTAGACATCTGATTTAATTAACTGAAATATTTACATTAACACTGTCCAGATTACTAGAGACCCATTCTTCTAATAACTGAAACACATGAAGGTATGAACTGACACATATCAATGATTTAATAATCCTTCCACAAGAAAAAAAAAAAAAGAGGGAGGGGAAAGGAAGGAAAACGAAGAAAGAGAAAATAAGCTGCAGTTGTGGCTTGCGTCTAAATTCTATTTATAATTCACATGTAGTTGAAATGAATGTAAGTAAATAAAAGTATCTCATCATTGTCATTGTAGCAGATTGCTGTTAATCTACATATTCAGTGTTTCTATGACAACTCTTCGTCACTTTGTTTTTGTATCATAAATAATCAAATGAACTTGGGAAATATTTTAAGGTCAAGGACCTGTTGAAATCTGACGTATAAAACAGCATCATTCAAATCTCCTGCCTTGGCACATAGGAGTCAGATTAAATTGCGAGGCAGTGTTTTTATGTATTGGGGTCCTCAGTAGTTTCTGTAAAGTATGTGTGTGATGAAGATGTCAGGTGCTCAAGACTCCAAAGCATTCATCTCCTGACTATGGTTAAATAGGACTATCTTATTAATCATTACTTACAATTTACCATAACCATGTTCAGCTGAATTACTTGTATTTTCTTCAGCTTTCTTCTAACACTTTGGCTAGAGAGAAAGAAAAATTAAATAAATGGATCAGGCAGGAAAGAGTGCCCCCTACCCATGCCTGACAATCTTTTCCATTACAGTGGAAGATATGGCCCCTTTAATGCTCAGAGAATGGTCATGTATTTGATGTATACCTGACCCCTATGACAGTCCCTTTTGGCTCTGATAAGAAAACCAACAAATTCCACAACAATGATTAAAGTAAAGATTTACTTTATTTAGATTTGCCCTGTGTTGAAGCCTAAGGCGGTCATTCCGGTAGCTCCAAATTTTTTGTCCCAAATTCACTTATAGCGAACTCCCATTATAAAATCGCGACCGCGACAATTTTTTAGTTGCGGTCGCGATTTTATAATGGGAGTTTGCTATAAGTGAATTCGGGACGGAAAATTCGGAGCTACCGGAATGACCCCCTAAGAATTCTGATTTTGGTGAGAGTAGGAGACTGGATCATTTGGAAAACAGCTTGCCAAATAATGTTTTATAGTATTCAATAAATATAGCACACTTGACATATAGGAATTTCCAACAATTCTTACTCTTAAATGATACTACACACAGTTTGCAGCCTTAGGCACAGGACAATTAATTTATTTCCTAAAGTCATCAGAAATTGGCCAATGATAATGGAGACAGACATCATAAATCAGAGAATAAAAGCAATCCATTTTTAATTTATTCAATTTCCCCATAGGTTATAAAAAAGAAATTCTGAAACTATTTCTAAAATGCAGATAAGCAGTTTGGATTTGTATTAATCTAGGCAAATTCAGCATTGATATCTTATTAGTTGGGCCATATTGAACCAATACAAAACAAATAAAGTTTGTATTAGAGCTTCTATTTTTTTTTTTTTTTACAAACCTCATTAAATTAGAAAGCTCCCATAAAGCATAAAAATAAAACTTGCTAAACAGCAACCAAAATATCCAAAACTGACAAGTAACCAGAAACAAAGGGGTTCATGCTGTAAAGTCTGAATTGTAGTGTCAAGGTGCAAATTCGTCAGCCAAAGACAGTCGCAAGAAACAGCTACTGTCGCAGTTGTGACGTTATAATGAGAATTTTGTCGCAGTCGCAACTTTACAAAGGAAATATCAAAGCTGGAACTTTGTTGCGGTTGCGATTTTATAATGGGAGAATTGTTTGGGTCGTGACTTTATAATGGGAATCCGCTGTCTTACTTTACAGAATGACCCTCAAACTATCTGAGCACCTAAAAAAGGCAAGAAAATATCCAAACACCAAAAATCAGTAAAGCAAATAAATGGACTATCCAATGCAGGGTGAGGATATGCTGTCCAAGCATAGATGTGGGGCAATAATTAAGGGGCCCAGTCTAATTTTAACCACTTCCTTTTTGATTACTTGGCTTTTTCATTTTTTGGGAGGGCTGGTTTTTGGCTATTTTATATACCTTCTTGTTAGTTTGGCTTTTAGAGTGTTTGATGGCTGTTTGCTTGCATTTTTAACTAATTTGTTGCTAATTAAATGGCATTGTTTAGATCTAACACAGGCTGTCCAGGATTTCTTATAGGTAGCAAGCCTTTAAAATTAGTAAATGACTCCAAACACTGTGCAATGGTGCAAGAAATGTGAAAATGTGTGTTTTTTTTCATAATTCCTTAAAAAATCAGAATCTAAAACCAAACATCTTTAGAAAAAAAAATCTAAACATGCAATGGAACCAGAACCAAAACCAAAATCAAAACACAGGGGTCAGCGAACATCGTTTGTCTGAAAGATTGAAATCAAAGTTGCACATTATTGCCATGTGTCTATCATAGTTTTATGGCTATTTAATACAGCAGATGTTAATAGAAATTTGTTTTTTAACACCATTACAAAAGCAAAATGGAGAAATCTTAACCACACTATAAGTCATTATTACTGTAGATTAAATTGTGATCCAGTTTTTTTCAAAGGCTTTCATTTTATTTGTAAGAATCAAAATACCTTCTGAAATGTCATATGGTTAAATATATCAACATGTGTAAAACATTTGTGAAGGGCTTTTTTTGAATGAAGTTAAAACATAATTTAAAACATAGGTTTTAGACTCCCTACAGGACCCCCGACTATTTATGCTTTCTTTGATTACAGGTGGTTCTTCCATTAATAGAAGTGCTTCTGTCAGAATGACTGAGCTACTCTGGTCCACCTGTGCTCAGTTAGAGAGATCTTTAAAACATACACTGTTGGGGATCTAGAGGAACAGTACCTTATTGTTAAATGCTCTGTCAATGTCAACCTTTCTTACAAACCCAGATGGCAACATACTCCATTTTGTCTGGGGTATCTAATTCAATAGCCATATATGACTAGCGATACAACTGTAATTCGCATAACAAAGGCCTTTAGGAGAGATGCTAGCGTCCCATATCCTCACAAAACCTATAAAGATATTTTGCAAATACAAAAGACAACAACATATTTATTATACAAAGTAGCTAAGCTGATTTTGTGGTTTAACATTGTTAGGATTATTTCTGTTGCATTCTAACACAATCAGTTAAGAACAACTAAGATAGCAAAGTAAATATACATGTAATCCAATGGAAAAACTATTACTAACACTGTGGTATCTTAAATTGTATGAAATAACAGCCTCAGATTTTCTGACAAAATCAGCTTTACTACAAATAAGCCATAAAGGTGATTGAAAACACTGTCCAAATATAAAGAGGTAAGACCAGTAAACTTTTAGAGAGTAACAAGATTTGGATTGTTTCTCAGTTATGCAGAGTGGAACTAATTTCATGTCATTCCTGCTATTGCCAAAGCATCTATTTAAAACTGAGTGCATAAAAAACACGGACTGCATGGTAATTAGAGCAATGGCTCCAAAGAAGCTACAGTAATTAAATACAAATTAGCAATCCATGTGCATACATGACATTTAATTTAAAATAAAAGGCATGAAACTTTATTGAGCTGAGAACAAAAAAAAAAAAAACCAGTGCATTTCTACATGGCCCGTTTTTAATGGGAAATATTTGCATATATGCAAATATATTTTATTATACAGATTTTATTTTTAGATTATTTAATCAGTGGTTTGTCTTAAACAAATTTATAGATTTAAAACAGAATTAAGTATATATTCAAAGAAGAAATGCTTCATGAGCTCTACATTTTTATGTAACCTCTTTTGACTTATGAACCAAAATT
Organism: Pipa carvalhoi; assembly: GCA_021901965.1. Classification (NCBI taxonomy): domain Eukaryota; kingdom Metazoa; phylum Chordata; class Amphibia; order Anura; family Pipidae; genus Pipa; species Pipa carvalhoi. Next base: position 8,308 of record JAKJJM010042938.1, read on the forward strand.
AAAATGAAAAATGTTGTTTCTTACCTTTACCTAACTCGTATACATCACTTGGAGTGGTTCTGGAAGCCTTTGTCAGTAGTTTGTGCTGTGTAAAAGTGTTATGTACCACTGCCAGGCTCATGCCACCACTGGTACACTGGCAGCGCATGCATACTGACTACTTCTTAATGGACTGAGGCAAAATAGATTAATTAGAAACTCAGTTGATAAATGTCAATCAAAAAATGTGAGGTTAATCCTACTATGTAAGGGAATAAGCACTGTGGGGCATATTTACAAAAGTAAAAAACATCATTATCGCCATTTTCAACAGTTACCACAGTTACGAATTTGGGTCATTTCGCTATTAGCTATTTATGAAGCTGTGATGTTTATGTTATGGTGGTGAAGTATGCGGCAAATTTAACGCTTGCTACCTCTGCCTGCTGAATGCCGACAGGCGCTGCAGAGAATCAGCTCTCCCCGGTGCTTCCGAATTGGACTGGCCAATCCGGACCCGCTGACGTCAGGGATGGCGTCAGCGGCGACAAGCTCAAATAGCTGAGCTCTGCTGTAAGCAGGGATCGATCATTAAATCAAAGTACCATCTCCAGAGAAAGGATCCTTTTTGCCTGCTTGGTGTTTGGAAGCCATTTTGTCTATATTGCTTCAAGTCTGTTCAGTTTCAACTCTGCCTTAAAGGGTTCTGCTCCTTAGAGGGTCAGCTCTTCAGTCAAGCATGTGTTTGTTCTTAGCAAACACTGCTGGCTGAAGAACAAATACTAATAAATACAAATTAGGAATTAAACTAAAAAAAATAGCAAGTTCAGCATTGGAATTCCTGCCATGCCAATAGGAATGGGAATCTTTATTTTTTGTTGCTGTTGGTACTTTAATCTCAGTCCAGTAAACTTGTCAAACTGGGGACTGTAATTGAGAAAGGTGAACCTAAGGATTGTACTGTACAGGCAGGTATTTATTTGCTGTGCTGAATAATACATTTCAGCAGGGGCTGCTTTTAAATAACACCAGAAAGCTTTGGGCTTGGCTGTAAATAATTCTAGCATACCAAACATTTCTTTTTAAAGACAGCTGATCAGATTCAAAGTATGTTTATTTCTGTGTGTTTTCAAATATTTTACAATTAGCTGGAGGCTTTTTCAAATGCAAAAAATATTTAAACATTTGTCTTCTGCATAAATTCTCATGTATTAGTCTTGTATGGAAAGAGCAACTAAGCCAACCTTTGTCATTAGAACCAAATAAAAAAGGTCTCTTCTTGGAGGGTAATTTGTGTTTTTTAGTATGAAATATCAAAAAAAAAAAAAAAAGAATTAAGCAATTCGGGTGGCACATGGCTCAGTAGATAGCAGTTCCTCTAGGACAACAGTCTAAAACCCATGGCCATGGGCTGAATGAAGCCCCTAAGGCTGTCATTTGCAGCCTTCTGGGAACATGAGTTTTAGAGACATCTTTGGAACAGCAGATAGTAGTTTGAGAAAGACACATGCCTCTCCCTCAGACTTCTTACTTACCTCATGCGCATGCACAAGTGCTCTGCATAGACTGAGGAAGTGGTGTTCAGTAGTGAGGCAAAAAAAAAATTGATAGGGGGCCAAGTATATGGAATGCAGCCCGCCATCTTAAAAATGTTTTCTTTGTGCACCCCTTTTACCCCAGCTGAGGTTTAGACCCCTGATATAGTATCAGTTCCATTAAAGTCATTATGAAGATGGAATTTGTCTGTCCTCCATGCATTTTTTCCAGTTTCTTACCACAGTTCAATAACATGTAATGAGGTTAACTGGCTCCTAGATAAACTTACCTATTATGTGTATGTATAGCTGTGCTGTGAATATTTTATGATCTGTTGAAACAAGAGGTAATATTGCTGCTAAATATATAAATAATAACAAAAAAAAATAGAGGTTCTTTAGAACTCAGAATTATGAGTTTTACATTCAAATATATTATTTGTTATATGCACTGTGGTTTGTAGGTATTTTTATGTTGTTTATGATTACTCATCCTATGATTTATGTTGAACAAAGCTCCCATGGCAATGGCTCTCCTTTATTTTAGCAGGTCAGATACTGAAGCAAAATGTGACCTATGTAACTAATCCTTTATACAGGACACAAGGAGCCTTTCAATAACTCTTGACGTTAAAGTCCTTTTAGAATGAAGAATGTCTCATGAATAGATGAATGATCCAGTAGAGAAAAAGAAAAAGACTCTTCTGCTAGTGGATTCTGTTTACTCTGAAAATAAAGATTTAGACTGGCATAACAAATAATCCTTGTACAGTCCTAAACACCTACCAGTTAGTTCCAGTGTCCTCTGGGATAATCTTCTGTTCCATGCGGAATATTTCTCCCTATGTGTGCCTGTTGCCTATATAACTATAAATTAATCTTGTGTATCTATACAAGGGAAGCACAGCTAAAAGAACAGTAACACAATAAAATAGTATGTCTCAAATGCATTTCTAAGGTTGCATCTAAAAGGCATAACCTATACTTGACTTGTCTCTGCAAATGCATTTATAGTTGCTATATGTTTGATTTGTCCTTCCAAAAAATGTAAATTGTGTCTATACAGTATGATAGTTAACTATTTAGCTTTAAATATTGGGCTTTCGAACATACCCCCTGAATACATATTATCTAAAGCACGATAGAAAACAATAGGACTGGGTGAGGTCTGTTTAACCTGGCTGCTATCAGTAAAGTTAAACACAGACAGAAATCAGTACAATTTATGAATTTAACATAAAAACTAACATTTTTACAAGTGCTGTCTTTGAATAACTGCCATGCCAATCCAATTAAGTTTTTTTTTTTGGTGTTACTTGTCCTTTAAGTTACTTTCAAAAGGAATGGTGATAGCTCCCTATGGTCAGTATATGAAAGGACTGTGCTATGACTTACCTGTAGATAGAATAGTATTTTGTAGAAAGGGTAGTCTTGAATGTTTTATATATTACAGTAGTTTGAAATAAGTCAGTATGTTAGGGCATTCCCTTCACAGATAATTTGTAACCCCATGACTATTAAAGCAATACAAAAATCAGTCTGTATTACATAATCACATACAGTATATGGAAAGCAAACAAAAATTTAAAAAAAGCACATTTAAAAAATTTGAATTCAAAGAATGTGTTTAACAATATAAATACATTAAAAATGTAAGAAGTAGTTTCCAATGCAGACGTCATCCATTCCTTTTGTTTGCTTAAACACTATTTTTTTCCTCTTACTTTCTCCCAGTCCTGATATTAACATCAGAACCTGTGACCTCATCCCTGTCTGGAATTATATGAGTGAGTCACAGAGTTCCTAAGGACAGGAAGCACATTCAGAATTCGCTTCTTGCTTACTAGCATGGCTTAACAGCAGAATGCACAGAGCTGAATCATCAATGAGATGACCATGAGGCTATTTCTTTTATAACTGTTGAAGTTTTAAACACGTGCTCTTGTGGTAGATATGTTTTCCACACTAGCTACCTTTCCCATACATTCTACTTTATTTAATTCATATTGCTAAGGAAAAGCCATTGTCAGGACATTCCATGTTTTTTTTTTTTTTTAATATTGATCAGTTTGTGGAGTTAACTGACTCCATGATTTTCATTTTAAATTAATGGGAAAAAACTGAAAGTCTTTTGCAGGATAGAGAAAGCTGCACATACTCTACTTTAGGTGTGAAGAAGCTTTTTTTGTGGTTTAGATGCCGTTAAAGCAGGGGTCGGGAACCTTTTTGGAAGCGAGAGCCAATTCAGCTATCAAAACTAAACATTTTTTAGGTGCGAGCGGTGAGGGTGCGACCGGAGGGGGGGGGGTCGGGCTGAGTACTCACCTTCTTCCAGTGATGCCTCTCCACACTGTACACTGATGATGAGGTATGTTGAGCGCGACGACTCTTCTGTGCGCCTTCGGGTCTTGTCGGCTGTATTCGGCAACTGCCGACAAGACCCGGAGGAGCAGAGAAGAGCCGTCGCACTCAACTTACCTCATCATCAGTGTGGAGAGGGCATCACTGGAGGAAAGGTGAGTAGGGATTGTCTCGCGAGCCAGATGCGGCCATCAAAAGAGCCATATCTGGCTCGCAAGCCATAGGTTCCCGACCCCTGCTCTAAAGGGTTATCTAATTCAGAAGTGACTTATAATGTATCGCTGAGCGTGTTTTCAAAAGCAGTTTCCAATTGGGCTCATTTTTACTTGACATTTTGTTCTTACTATTGTTATATTTTTTTTGTTAACATTTAAACGGTCTTCTGGTTGCTATGGTCCGTGACTAGTAACAAGCCTCTAGTGAACTATAGACAGAAAGAGAAATAGTACAGACTGAACAGAAAGAAAAGTAATGAAAAAGACAAATATTTTATAGAAACAAGTCAAAGTATGAAGCCAAATCAAGTCAAATAGTTTTGGTATTGCGTATTTTGGTATTGTATAGTTAAATAGTTAAAAAAGAACACAAAAAAGAGGAAAACAAAGACCAATTTTAAATTGACTTAGAATGCCACCATCTACAACACTTAACAGATACTAGAATACTTCAAATTTGCAGGGAAAAAATACACCGGGATGTTACATCCCTTTTTATTTCTGTATGCATTTATTATTTAAACCAATCATACAGAAATGCTGAAGCTTTTTTGAAGGCTCATTGGATGTTGTTCAGCAACCCAAATTATCCCTTTCTATGTTATTCAGTATTCTTTGGATGGAGATAAAGGGTGAGTCAAGTTTTATCTATGAACATCAGTGGCTGAATAACTGTTTTGAGCATTACTTGCATATATGAGTTCTGCTTCTCATTCACAAACAAATAACTGCAGCAAGTGTTTCTTTCTTATACAAAATATAAGAGAGAACTGATTGTCTTGTCTTTGTTTAAGCTGCTTACTGAGGTTTGTGGTTTGTGCCTCAGAGTACAGGCAGACAACAGGACTGTAGTTGTAAAGGAATTACTTTTATTTTGGGAACATGGAACAGCAAATA
>JAKJJM010043050.1:0-17837 GCA_021901965.1 Pipa carvalhoi
TATATATATATACAGTATATGAACATGGAAGATGGTAGCCAATCAGAATGTCTGAAATATCTATTTAATCAGATTGCCTTGGATGCTGAGAACATAAACTTTCAACTAGTAAAAAGGGGTAGATTGTGCTGCTACTTTCACTATCTGTATTTCCTAAGGCCAACAGCTTTCAACATTCCTTTCTGATCTTGAAAAGACACCTAGTTTAGATGTGAGTTATCTGTAGTGTCACTGTCTGTCAGTCCCCCTTTATCTCTATCTATCTATTTATCTATCTATCTATCTGTATCTATCTATCTATCTATCTGTCTGTATCTATGTGTCTGTCTGTCTATACGTCTGTCTATCTATATGCCTGTCTGTCTGATTGTAAGATTGTTTAAATATACATAATACTGTTTTTATTTCAGCATGCATTATTGATGGACATAAATATATTTAGAAAAATGGCTGATGAAACACTGTTATTGAGCCATAGGATAGTGGGACATACTGTAACATTACCATGTGCTTTAAATGTTCAAATAATGTTTTTTCTTGTTTATATTGTATTTTCAACCTTAGAGATCAAATAAGATTATTTTTGCTTCTGACATAGATTATATATATATATATATGTATATATATATATATATATATAAATGTTTTTCATCTATTTACTTACTTTCTTTCAAAGTTTAGAAGTTTAGAAGAGTTTGCCCGCAAAAAGGATTGTATCTTGACAGAGCCATGGAAGCTGGAAGCAAAAGAATGTGGCTGATTAGCCTTGTGTGTTTTATTCACTTACCCGTCTTTTGGTCCATTCCGATCCTTGCTTTCTTGTATATTGGGCTAATCTCATATCTGTACTGAGGTATTTTATATTCCCTTACTGCAGTACCCTCTGTGAACTTTGCTTCAAGGCAAATCCGTAACTCCGCCATGTTTCTATAAAGTATCAATCCCTGATATTTCCCCTGAGTCCGCCGCCTTCTCATATCATAGAGTAACCTTCTTACATCATGTCAGTTTTTCTAAAAAAAAAAAATTCTTTTTACTTGTTATTTGCTCAACGCCTTTTAGTTAAGTCAAGGGAGTGTCTTGTAATATGCCATAATAACCACAGTGAGGACAATCATTATTTTTAAGGTAACGGATGCAAAGTGTGAAGAAACCTGACATAATGATAAACATAACATTTTAGAATGAAAACATAAAATGATTAACTCAGATGTTATGAAAAACATACGTATCTAATTTTTTTTAAACAAGAATACATATGACATAGAGGTGTTAATGTGAACTAAATACCAGTTATCTGTACTTAAGATGTACAAAACTACTTCCTGGCTAAGGGAAGCATGAAAAATAGTTGATGAGTTATCTGGTAAAGAGGAGATTTTATTTTTATGTTTCCAAATAAAAGGAACTAGAACTTTCCGTATTCGATCAAAGTACAATTTTTGAATGTACACAGGAGAATTATGGAAAACATGAAAATTTTGGTAAATAACTCATTTTAAACAATGCAGTATGTCCTCATAGTGTTCAAGGTCATTTTTTTCACATTGATAATGTATTAGTTAAGTTTACAGTTACCAGTTCTAAATTGAGGGCAATATATTGCAACAGATTTCAAGAAATTTTAATGCCTAACTAAGTGAAGACATCTGCCCATTGTAAAGGCAAAGTTCAGTTGTCCCAAACTAGTATCTGTTCCTTCTATTAAAAAGAGAACCAATTTATTCTAAGGCCAGAGAACATACCAAACCAGTCTACCAACTCCAAAAGTTTAGGAACTGAGATTTGAGGATTACTTAAGTAAATGAGTAAGTCATCAGTGTATAATGATAAACGTTCTTCAGCATTTTTAAGGTGAGACCTTGCAGCTCAGGGGTATGCCTAATTACGATTGCTAATGGTTCTATTGCAGTGGCAAAAAGAAAAGGGGAAAAAGGGCAGCCTTGCCTAGTACCTCTCATTTATTGTGGCAGAGATATTATCATTTCTTTCTATTCTGGCTGTTGGTTTTTTATATAGCATCTTAACCATTGTATGAATCTGTCTCCAAATTGAAAATGTTTTAATTCTTCCCATAAACCATTCTACAGATTAATCTTTGTCGCTGCACATTATGGGATATTTGTAAATTGGTAAATAGATTGCCCAAATTAATATCAGTAGTTCTGTGTCTGGTCTGGAGCGATTATTTGGTCAATTATCTTGGCCGGTTGTCTTGCAATGATTTTTGCTAAAATTTTACCATCTATGTTAAGTAATGATATTTGTCTATATGAGATGCATAGGAACTGACCATTGCTAGTTTTAGGTATCAAGACTATTAATGAATCATAAAAGAAGGTGGGAGTTCCCCAGTATCAAATGAACTATTTAGAGTCTGTAGCCAGAATGGTATGGTCTCAAGCATCAATACCATTCAATTACAGCAGAATATTGTAATTGGCAATATTAGTCTTCTCAAAGCTTCTATAATATCAGAAGATAATTTTAACACAGTGTTTTCAGAGGGCATAAATGAGTAACACTATCTAAAATATATATAAGTTCATGGTCATTACAGACAATTTAGCAAGGTGAAGAAATTCTAATTAAAAAGAATGGCAGTCATTATATAGTAGGTGGAAGAGTGCATTAGAATTTTCTGTTGTTTCATAGGATTTGGTCCTCTTCTTGATATAATCAAGGTCATCCTGAAAACTGAAGTTAGTCTATCAATTTCTGCCCCTTGATGTTTGCAAATATATGTTAGAGGCTATGGGAACTCTCTTTATGATTAGATACCATGGAGCCAAAGTCTCCTGCAATTACTCCTGAATATCTTGCTTGGTCTAACTTTCCTTCAACTCTTTTAGCTCTTCAAATCCAGATTCCTTTTCCTAAAGAAAACCTTTTCTGTTTCCAAAACTCCAAAAATTCAGTTCAGAGTTTTGGTAGATCTGCAAGATTGTTATTTATGTTTACAGATTAAGCTAAAGAATGTTCAGATGTATAGAAATAATGATCTAATTTCTGCTTTGGATTATATATACTAAGTGGAATGAATTTGCCCTACACAGTAAATTCCAAGTAGGGAATGAAGAGGCTCTTATTAGGTTACTACCTGAAACTGGACCCAAGGTGGAACCTGCGGCACAACAAACTGGGACGGAAACCCCAACGTTCTGGTATTCACCGATGCCCTTTTGGGGCCCTGGACTTACTGCTGCAGAAGCGCTAAGACACCGGAGCCACCCAGCAGGAGTGAGCAAGGACCAAACCGAGGTACCAGGGAAGCAAGGGTGGAAACAGGAGAGCTGGATCTGGAAAACCTGGGAAGCAGGAAAAATGTAGTCAGACGAAGCCAAACTCAAGGATTTCCAGAGAAACAGCGAAGTCAAATTAGCCAAGGTCAAAACACAAATAACCGAGGTACCAGGGAAATCAAGGGCAGAATAAGGAGAGTCAGATCAGGAAAAACATAGATGTAGCCAAAGTCAGGGATTCCAGAAAAGCAGCAAAGTCAAACGAGCAAAGGTCAAAACACGAACTGTTACCTGGAGTGCAGCAGGTTCCTATTTTCAATCCTGCCGTAGACACCACCCAGCCGACGCAAACGCCTGCGGCAAGCACCCCTGGACTGACGAGTGAAATTCCTAACAACTATTCATTGCTCATCTTCTGACGTACTACAATTCTCCACCTTGGAGCATCATCATACAGCATACCATAGCAGGTTATAAACATTTTGGTTTAATATTTATTTTTACACAATTTTGAAAAGAAAATTCTATTGAAAACTGATCTTTGCTGGAGCTTCATCTGTATTCAATACCTCACCCTTTCACTGCCACACTCATAAACTTTAAACTTTTAAAAAAAAAAGGCCACAAGGTAATGTCACAAGATGAGTAACTATGGTATTGGAATGCTGAAGTTACCTCCAATGCCCAACCAATAGGAACCCTCTGTCCTGATAGCACCAGCATTCCTGAAGGCTCCTCCTGAAAGCAATGGAACTGTTATAGACAGCATACAGAGCTCAGATTCCCATTGAGTGTGCTAGTTATCATACGTTACACAAATTATTAAATTAAATACTTTCAGGAAGTCAAAGGTCAAAGCACATACATACAATTCTTTTATGTAAAAATTTTTATTTAAAAAAAGAGTGAAATAAACAGACAACATTTAGTATCTAATAAGTTCATAAAGAGGGTATGTCAAAAACAAACGTTCTAGAAAGCAAAGCTGTACTATATTTCCCAGTGTTGGGAAAAAAGATAAATTAAATTAGAAAACTTCCAGTTCAGTCCCAGTGCTTTTCACAGTGTAAACCTTTAGACATGCTTATAGTTTTGTAATGTACAGAATTAATTAGAGATACCTGAGGCATGGCTATTTACTGTATTTATAATTACATTTACATATATATTATAATTGCATGTCTGCTTTTTGTGTAATGTAAGCAAATGAAATGAGTTAATGAATTGGTTTTTATTATTGTAAGGAATTCATTTTATATAATTTGTGAAGTGTTTTTTTGTATCTCTTTTCTTAATGCCATTTTTTAAATATAAAAACTCAGAAAAATAATTTTTCATAAACCTTTAAAGGGGCAATGATTAAGGGTCATTATATATACACTGAAGTCAACTTTTTAAACAATTAGTTACAATGAAAAATCATTTATATTGATAATACAGTTATACATTCATATGATGATCTCCATTTTACACTAGTTAGTCAGTTCTTTTGACCATGTAGGGTTTATTTTCTTACATCTGATTGGACTAGCATCCTGTTTGTTCAGTCACCTGCAGGTTCAATGAAAAAACTTAATCCGTTAAGTTACTGATAAATGTGTTACAGTAATGCCTTATTAATGATGTTTTCTAAAATGTATGCAATGTATATAAACTATTCCGGTTTTAAATATGGATAATATACATAAATGTTTTTAATGCATATTAATTCATAGATTTAAGGGTCCCAGTGTTAGGGTTTAGTCTAGCTTGGAGGGTGGAGAAGGAGGAAGTAATCAGGCATTGTTTAATAACTTTGTACTGCACTAAGCTTGACATTATCTATTCCTAGGGCACGGAGTCTAAGGAACCCCCATTCTTCACATTTAACCTCCACAAGTGGGCATGGGTTTTGCTACAACGTGACTTCAGGGTTACTGTTACTAGAATATTCTAGTGGTACAAAGAACAACTGTAGAGAGTGATGACGGAAGACTTGAGGAAACTGGAGAATGAAGCTGTGGTCAAGGCAGGGAGACAACAGATGTAGCCATAGGTCTGAACAGAGACTGGGGAAGTGGAGTTTAGATGTAATTGAAACAAATGCCACAGGTCAAAGTCTAATGTCCAAAGAAACAGACAAACATATCAGGTGCTTTCTACTCTATATCCCGTTATCCTATTAGCTTTTCTCAACCCAACATTTTTATTAAAAACTTTTCCCAGTGATGTTAACATTTTTTTAATATTCTATACCATTTATTTGTAGGGCTTTTTAACCCATGATTTTCCTGCGACCAATGGACCAACAAGGCAGTCGTTATGGTCTCTAGTTTTGGAACGTTCCAAAAGTGATGTTGCTATTGCCTAAACAGGGAGGCACTGAAATTTCACCTTTTCCCTAGGGACCCCCATTTTGTTGAGCCAGCTCTGCCAGGTACTGTTAAATTATAGTTTATTTTACAACTTATGTAACTTATGAACTGCTAAACAGATATTCCTTATTTTGAAATATATTTTTGTCTTTGCAGATATTGTCGTATTTTAAAGGGAAGCTAAAGGCTGTCTGGCATGCTAAATGGCAGCTAACCTTTGCTTAGCTAAAGCAGCCCTTTGTGGAAGGCAGTGGGCTTACTTTGGAACCTGAACTCTTTGTTTCACAGTGAAATGAAAAACCACAGTGCAGTCACTGCATGGGTTTAGTACCACCTGATTTCTGTGCCAGCCCTGTCTGGCACATCCTTTGATTGTGCATATGTAAATTGTGCTGATCCTATCAGCAGGGCTTACAAAGCAGTGCAGGGTCAGAGGACAGAGAGGAGGGTCCTATGTCACCTGCTTTCTGTACTGCTGTACTGTTGTTCTCTATTTCTGAGCTCTTATAAGTAAAGCTATTTTTGTTTTACAATACCTTCAATAATGAACGTGATATAAAGGTTGCTATGGTAATTTACATCCTGAAGAATTTTGCAAATAAAATTGTATTTGCTAAAACAAATGTGATAACCTTTTACATTGACAGGATACACACTATTACACTGAATTCATATTGTGTAGAATTTCACAGACCTTTAGAATCCAAATATGTCAAATGTCTCATTTGGTTTACTTCCCTGAGGCACATTAAATTATAGAAAAAATAAGTATCTTCTTACCTGTGTAAAACTGGAGTAGACTTTAAGGGTGATGACAGACGAGGCAATTTGACAGCAGCGTTTAAAGCTGGTGTTAAAATGACAACTAAAAGCAGGTACAGAATAAACAGTTTAACTTTTTTTCACATCTGAATTTTTCCTTTACTACTTTAGTTACATTATCTGGTACATTCAGACAGAAGGGTATATCTGCCCCACCATACCTCACCCACTGTAAGTGGGCTAGGAAGCACGGGTGGGTCAGGGTGGGCAGATCACGGCAGCTTAGCATTATAATAAAGAAGTAGGCTCCCATAAGGGTTTCATTGGGACAATATGGGATAATAACCCAGGATGCTGTAGTGCTGTTTATGGGTGGAGATTTGTTTTATAGTTAAGCACATACTTCCTGTAGGGTCAGTTGAGGTACTGTTAGCGACAAGAAAAAGTTGCCCCCTTCCCCCTCCCCTTTTTTTTAATGCGGAGCAGATGATATGCAGACTCAAAAAAAAAAGATGATAATATTTACTATTTATGGTTAATTTAATAATTTTGTGTTGGTGTATGTTTATTGTAACAGCTTTAGAGGTTTTGTTGGCACTGACAATGTCGGTTTTATTAATTTTTGGTGAGTTATGGCTTTGCCGGGAAATGACCAGTAGCATACATACTGAAAAGAAACAGTATCCATGTGATAAGCACACAAAAAAAGTCTTTATTAATTGAAAATATAAATAAGTATAGATAAATAGAAAAAATATAAAAACATTTAAAATATACACGTTAGGGATATGGTGTCCCCAACAGAACCATCAAAGCCTGGCTATTAGTAAAGATATTTGAGTGCATAAATGTAGCATACAAAAGGTATAGATAAATCCTCAGTGTTGCAGCCCATATAAGAATGAATCCAAAACTGGATATAGGCGGCGGGTAGCAGAAATAGTAGATATCAGAAAGTCTGATCGATATAAAGAAAGAAATATGGCAAAAACTAACCGTCGCAGATCAAGAAGAATGGGACTGCAGGCACTTGAGGACAAGAAGCACAGGCACCGGACGCGTTTCACCTCAAAGAGAGGCGGTGATGGCTGGAGTGAAAGTGACCGCTTTATCTATGCACGATATCGGCGTGTGTAGTAGTGGGCGCAGAGTTAATGACGTCAGAGAAAATTTAAATATCACATGACTTGATTATAGCAAATGCCAGTAGAGCGTGGGGGAAACCCGATGCAGGTAATAAAATCGAGGAAGATATGTATCAAAAAGTAAAGCGGAGTGGCAAACAATGCTTCACAGAATATATGAAGTACATATACCATAATGTATAATGTATGCAGTATATATAATGCACACAGAGCATATACTGCAATGCAATTAAAGCATATTAGTACAAAGGTGCATAAGTAAATGCTAATTAGCATAAAATTAAAGGGCTATATGGAATTAAAGGAGTATAAAGCCCTACACAGATGACATATAACAATAACTATGCATTACAGTGCAGAAGTGCAGGAAATATGGATACAAACACATAAGTACAAGTATATAAGTACATAAGTGCAGGTATAAAATTCAAAGATACATAAATATATATATACATTAATATCTACACACATATATATCCATACAGATATACATATACATTAGAAGGCTGATAAACCATACTGGGCTAACAATTGACAATATCACTATCCCCCACTCTTTTCTTTCCCTTTCCTCCCTTATAGTCCCAGAATCCATAATATAGATACAATGCATGAATATCAAAAACAATCAGGCACACAAGGGGGCCCCCCATCGCACACAAATACATACATACACAGGGTATAATAATTTATATAGACATTATAAGGTATATGAACTGTCAAAGATAAAGTGTCAAGTTGGTCTCATGATGAAATAAGAAGATGATGAATGTTGCATACGTGTTGGAAATCTAGATGGAAACTAAAGGAACAAAAATATAAAACATTATTAATGAATAAATAAAGAGAAATCTAATTCCTCATTGAGTCCATAAGGTGATTTTGTGCACAAATTGTAGATCCATTCAACTTCTAATTTCAAAAGGGTGTTATCATAATCTCCTCTCTCATTAGGAGATATTTTGTCAATTCCAATAAATTTAAGACCTGTAGGAGAGCAGGAGTGTGCCACCCTGAAATGTGCCGCTACTGAAGAAAGACTTTTAGATGCTAGAAAGTCTCTTTCAGCTAATTTGATATTTGAAAGATGTTGAGAAAGACGGATCTTTAATTTCTGGGTTGTTTTCCCTACATAGTATCTATTACAGGGACATATAAGTAGATAGATGCAGTTATAAGAACTACAATTAGTAAATTTTGACAGTTTGAAAGTTTTTTGATTAAGGCTGTCGTGAACAATTTTTGTAGGGGATAGATATTTACAATATATACAGTTACCACAAGGAAATGAACCCTGCGGCTTATCCCCTCTTCCTATAGGTATTTTGGGTTTTGAAAAATGACTTTTGGTCAAGATATCCGCTAGGGATTTACATTTGCGAGCTGTCAAATGTGGAGTCCTAGGAATTAAATTTGCAAATAAAGGATCTGCTTGTAAAATGAACCAATTTTTATTAAGTATTGATTTGATATGGTCCCATTTATCATTATATTTAGAGATAAATCTAATAGTAGAATCACTGGTTCTATCTTTTTTAATCAGAAGGTCATTCTGTTTAAGATGACTGACTGACTGTTTTGCAGAGTGGATAATTCCACATGGATATGCACGTTCAATGAGTCGTTTTTCAAGATCCTTAGAATGTCACATGAAATCGGAATCAGAACTACAGTTCCTTCGGAGTCTAAGAAACTGCCCCTTAGGGATAGATTTTCTCAGGGGTGTAGGATGAAATCTCTGAAAGGAAAGTAAACTGTTAGTCGCAGTGGGTTTGCGAAAGAGGTCAGTATGGAGGACATTATCTATCCCTTTCTTTATAGTAATGTCTATAAAGTTAATTTGATTGTGAGAGAAGGAATACGTGAGTTTAAGGTTAAGATCATTATTGTTAAGTATCAAAAGAAAATCTTCGAGAATGTTAGATGGACCATTCCATAGAATAAATATATCATCGATAAATCTTAACCAAAGATCTATGTATGTGGCAAAAAAACTCCAAATCTTCACAAAAAACTACCTCCTGTTCCCACCAGCCAAGAAAGAGATTGGCATATGACGGTGCACATTTAGCCCCCATGGCTGTACCGGTGGTTTGTAAAAAGTATTGATGGTCAAACAGAAAGTAATTATGATGTAATATAAAGTCCAGTAGTTCTAATATAAAATCTCTCATGGGTAAGTCGTCTATTGCAATTGATCTTAAAAAATAAGAAACAGCTTTTATCCCTTGAGAATGATCTATGGATGAATATAAGGACTCAATATCGCAAGTAACTAAAAGATGGTCTGTATTAACAGGGATATCCTTAATCTTAAGAATAAAGTCACTGGTGTCTCTAATGTAGGACGCTAGTCCTAAGACATGAGGTTGGAGAAATAAATCAATAAATTCACAAATAGGTTCAGAAAGAGATCCAATCCCCGACACTATTGGTCTCCCTAGAGGATTAATATGGTTCTTATGGATCTTGGGGAGTAGATAAAAGGTAGGTGTAATGGGGTGTATTACAGTAAGAAACTGATGAACTTTATCATTTATCACTCCATTAGTGAATGCTCGATCTATGATTTTAAATATTTTGGCTAAGAAGATAGAAGTAGGGTTAGAAGGGAGCAATCGGTATTATTTTTTATTGTATAGTTGTTTATGCACTTCATTTATATACAACTCTATAGGCCAGATAACAATATTTCCTCCCTTATCTGATCGTTTAAAAACAACATCTTTGAAGTTACATAATTCAAATAAAGCAGTGCGTTCAGATAAAGATAAATTACCTACATGTTTTCCACTAATATCCAGAGAACGAATATCCTCCAGAAGGCACTGATAGAAAATTTGGAGGCTAGGAAAATCTGAGAATGATGGAGTAAATGAAGATTTAGGCCGAAATTGTTTCAAGAGTCTGTAAGTCGAGTCATCATTGGTGGAGGATAAATCATTGTTATCCTGATGTGGGGTCTCAGAGAAGTCTGAGGTCCCTGTGGAGAAATGGGCCTTCAAGGCCAATTTTCTACAAAAGAGAAAAATGTCTTTAGCCACAGTGAATTTATTTCAGTGTGTAGAAGGGAAGAAATTAAGGCCCCTCGAAAGTACTGACCTTTGAATATCCGTAAGTTTATGAGAGGACATATTGATAATTCTTAAATCCTCTCCTTGTTCAGGTTTGTATGTTTGTATGTTTTCTTTGTTCATGATCTCATAGGATAAGCCCATCTTTTTCTGTCTCTCAGATCTGGACTTTGATTTCCGTTTTCCTCGCCTGTTTTATTTCTTCTTTTTATAGTGTGGTCTGAATTGGACCCTAAAAAAAGACTGCTAGCATCTGAATCCGTAGTTTCAGTGCTTTCTGCTTGGGAGGTAGTCTGATTTAAATGAGTCTGTCTACTTAAATTTCCCTGATGTCTCCATTTATAGATAGTTTGACTAGAATAGTCTTTTTGGTCTCGTTCTAATTTGGTCTTTTTACAAGAAGCAATTTGTACATCAATATGTGTGATATGTTGTGTAAGTGCAACATCAAAATTAATATATTCATTTGGAGTGCAGAGTTTTTTAAGGTCATCAGTATTCTGATCTATTTTAGCTTGAATAAATACAAGTTCTTCTTTGTCATGTTTGATAAGAAGATCCATTAATTCCAAGGAACATCTATTAAGAACTGATTCCCAATCAGCTTTAAATTTGGGATCAGGTTGCCAAGAAGGTAAGGCCAGTAGCTTACAGATTTGGTTCTCATTTTGGTCAGTCAGAGACTCCTGTGGTTATTGGTGGTGATTTTGTGCCATTTGCCATTGCAACTGGTGGCATAATATCGCATAATATGTTTTCAGATTTCAATTTCATAGGGCTGTGGCTACTTTTCCACCAATGTAGTTGTAAGTGTCTTTTATTATATTGTTAGTGGTATATGGTCAACTTAGGAGTCTGCCCTATAGGCTGCCATGATCTACAAGTGGGTAGACTGTTGATGTTTGTACAGTTGTTAGTTTTATTATCTACAAATGTATTTTTGTAGTTTGGACTGAAATACAACAAACAATGTAAAATACTGTTTTAGCTTATACCACACAAAAATAGATTTATACTGGTAGATTACAGGCAAGTGTCTGTGCTTCATTATGATCTTGTACTGACCTGTGATGAGTTGCAAGTGAGACATTCAGTTTTTTTGCATAACAGTGAGCCTGAAGAAAAGAATGCCTTGGGAATGTATCAGATGGGCAATTTGTAGGCAACAAATCAATCTCCAGAGGCCTCGACTGTCTCATTTCCACTATTATTTCATCAGGAAGTTTATAGTTGATGACATTGTAGCCAACCTCCCAGTATGTGGGTGAAACTTGATGTTAGATTGCTGCACATGTGTGAACCAATAGTGGAAAAAGCACCAATAACAAAACATTCAAAATCTAATAAAACTGGCTATTAGACACATAACATGCCAATAACGCTAGACATAGCATAAAACAGTGCAGAGTCTGGCAATGTTTTAACTTTTATTTAGAGTCTAAATAAGACCTTTAAAACAGCAATACACAGTTATGTGTCACACTTGAATTAAATGTTAATGTGAAGCTGAAGACGTGCATTTCATATTTATGAACAACATGGAAATACTTTAATTTATTAGCTTCAGTGATCATAGAAATCTAATTTGCAGATTGCATTTAAGTAAGTGTTTCCAAGACTATACCTGTATCATCTTATAGCAGCAACCACAGAAACTAGGAAAATAGGATGCAAAGTTATTAAATACACAACCCATGCACGCACAATAACTACAAAGGCCCAGACTTTCCAAGCGGTGAATGCCTCCGAAAATGCCTTCGCGAAGGCATTTCCACAAAGTGCATGAGGGGCGCCGCTGAAATAGTCGCGGACATGCTTCATGCACTTCAAGAACAGGCAAACAGAGTTTCTGCGAGTGGTAGACAAAACTCTGTTCGCCTGTTCTTGAAGTGCATGAAGCGAAGGCATTTTCGGAGGCGTTTGCCACTTGGAAAATCTGGCCCAAAGTGCATAGTTAGGCTCCATCATTCTAGAAACAGAGAGACAAGTAGTCCTCCTGAGAGCATAGGCAGGATACAGCAGCCGATAAGATTTAATTTATTGTCGCTATGCTGGTTGCCAGCCAGTGAAATTCAAGAATATTACATCACCAGAGAGCTACAGTGCAAATAATGTACAATATATGACACACTCAGAAGGGAAAGTTAGAATTCAACAACTGCACAGTCAGAGGCACAAAAACTTCAGTACAGCAATGAATACACCTGAAACGTTCCCCGATAGTAAAAGAATAAAGAGATTGTGATTTGGGTGGGAGGCATCATTAACAATGTTCAGCTTGATAAACATTTCCTAGCGTAGATTTCTTCAATAGAGGGTAACTGGACGCCAATAATGTGTTCAGCAGTTCTCACCACCCTTTAGAGAACTTTTGGTCTGCTACAAGACAGTTTTCGTACCATGCTTCAGTGAGCCTCAGTAACTGAGCATGTGCAAAGTTCCTTTTGAGACAAGATATCATTTTTGAGAAACCTCATTCTGCTTTATTTTATGTGTATATATATATTTATCTAACATATATTATGAATAATCAGTACTATTTACAGGGAAAGGAAACTGTTTCCAATTTACTGCCATTGTGTTTTTGTTTTCCAGCTGTTACTTCATAAAATTCCTTGGTGTTTCTTGGATCATTGCCTCAAGTTCATTAGAATCGAAAAATATATTATTTTTTCCAGGCAAAAAGCATAGCCCTTTCTTAAAGACTAAACAGCTTGCATTTGTATCACAGTTGTAACAATCTTTTAAACTTTACTAAAACTTTGCCTTGGATGAAGATTTCACCGGGAGCATGTAATAGCTGCATAAGAATTATTCAGAAAATTATATTATGTAAAAAATATTAAGAAAAATGTTTATTTTAATGTAGCATTGTAATATAGTTTTGGTCCTTACATCCCTTTTAAACATAAATACATAGTTTTTTTTTTTATGCTTGATGAAGTATTGGTTTCGGGGGTAAAGATCTGTTTAATTCTGTCTTTCTTTTTCTTAGTAGGTCAGTTTGCTCTTATGATAGATGCTATAATTGTTAATTTTTTTTTTCATTGCAATATGTAGAACGTTCCAGAATAGTCAATTTTACAGTACATTCAGTAGAAAACATTCTTCTTTTTCAGTTTGATCTGAAAAGAAACCATTGCCAAGAATGTCTGTGTTTATGTAGAGATAATCTAAAACCAAGACACATACAAGTTATTTTTACTGGATTTTAGAGTCACTGAAAGAGTACATTAGTCTTCAATGGATTTTTAATGTTATCTAAAAAAATGGAGTGAAACTTTCAATGTCAGGGAAAACTTTTTAATTCCTTTACTAATAATAGCCCTCGTGAAAACACTGCACTGTAAAATTAGATTTTTCTGGATTACCCTGTCATTTAAAAGAGCCTGACATTAGAACATTCTCAAAAACAAGGTTCTCATTGACAGGAACAGAGCTGTGCACTTAACAGAATTATTGTGTAACAATGGATATCAGTTTTCTGCAGTAGGAATACATTTAAAGTATAATCAAATGAAAGTGGTGGTATTTTACTGACATATAATGTTATATCTTCAAAGGCAAATGGAACAAGATTATTTCTTTTAACAATGTGAAAAAAATCAATTCTGACTATGGAGGGTATTTATCAAGGAGTAATAGCAAGAATCTTAATCAAGCCAAGTACTGACATCATCATCTGCGTGAGTCCATTACTTTGACCTAGAGTAAACTTTAAAGGTACAGTGGACTATTTACCTATTTGGTTTTAGACAAGGCAGGGTTTTTCAGAGTGAATGGAGTGTAGTGAGGTTTGAAATGAATGTGGCTTTTATTCAGAAAATAAACATAAACAGCTTACAACTCTCTTTCAAGTCTTTCCAACAAACTCTCATAGCCTGTTTCTTCAAAAGTTTCCGTGTGTTTTTTGCCCCTTAGTTTCTAAAACCGCCAAGCTCTATACTCAGGACACAGCTGATTAATCAGGAGTCTGCTGTCCAGAGTGTTAACCTAGGCTATCCACACAACTACAGGTATGTGGCTTGTTTGTATGTAACAGCTACTCTCACATTCTTCACCTGTTAGTGGGAAGTTATTACTTTGCACGCTGGAAGCCCAACTGTCCACACTTTCTCTGGAAAGAAAGTCAGCAATACCATTTTGCTTACCTGGTTAATGCTGCTCCTCAATTTGTAACAGTTGGAGGGCCATGTACCAACTGGTAAGTCTTGGATTTGTCTCCTACATGGGATGTTTCAATCCTTGTGGATTCTTAGTAAAAAACAAATGATGGGAACTTGCAAGCTCTCCACTGTCAATCATTTGTACAATTCCTTCAGAGATGACACCCACCAGTACCAAATCCGACAAGAACATCAAAACATCCCTTTGTAATGTTGCAGTAGGATCACATGATAATGACGTTAATGCAACATGTTTCTCAATTGTTTATGCGCCTCCTCTAGGTAACTATCTTTTTCAAGAATAACAATAGTGCCACCCTTATTAGCCTAATATATAATTATATCTGGATCCCCAAAAATTCCTTTAACGCCTGCTGATCCAACTGTTTTAAATAACTGACAGTATCACTTTGCTGTTCCCACAATTTGGTATCTTGAAAATTAACCATGAATTAAAAAATTTCAAATGATTTAGTAGGGACAACAGACAAGAAAAAATCTTTTTCCTAACCTGCTATATAAAGTGGGAATTAGTTGTTCAATTTTCCCTTTACCCTGAGACATTCTCATCTCAGAACTCTCTTTAGCAAAATGAATTTTCAAATTAATCTGGCAAATAAATTTAATAAAATCAACCTGGAAAGCAAATGCAGAACCAGGGACAGTGGGCACAATACCCAAGCCATTGTTCAAAACAGAGCGAACAAATGGATTCAGTTCTTTACCTGAAAAGATATAAACAGCATCATGTGCATTTAATGTCTCTTATTCCTATAACAGGTTCTGGGAGGTGGCCGTAGCCCCTATCTTTCTTCTCCTCTGTGCTTTTTTTTTTTCTTGATGGTTGGACCCCCAAAGTTTGGTCTAAGAAACCTCCCACTGCTTTTTTGAGGTTTGTGAGTGCAATCGTATGTAAGTAATGCATATTTTGTATATAAGTAAGCATATTTTGGATTTTGGATGCAGCAATGTTTATGTGGACATCTTTGTAATTCACTACATAATGGATAATTGTGTGATACTTTGTACAAGGTTATGCATCTTGCTCTGCATTCATTCATTGCACGGAAAGCAACTTATTTTTATCATTATACATGTTTTGGACTTGTTCTCTGGTCATGTGTCCACATAGACTTTGGATCATGTTGGTACTGAAGCCTTCTCCATACCACCTGTGGAGAACAGACTGGTTCCAGCAAAGTACTTTTGGGGTGATCGGGACTGCTTAAGTAGTGACGGACAACTCAAGAGCTCATACTCAAACTGACAGGTACGATCACAAGTTTAAAGGGATTTATTTATGGTAATTTAGCATTTTTAATAGGGCTGGTCACAAGAAGCAGTTTACAAACCATGTAAACTGTTGTAGACATGTAATTCTATCTTCTATTGTAGGTAAAATGTGAAGTAATTTTTGTTTAGGACAATATGCAGGCAATCAATAATGAAGTATACAAGGTGATGGGACATGTTAGTATTAAGCAGTTCCTCTTCAACTCACCTAATTCCTTCCTGCTGAGGAATGCAGGTATAAAGGCTCTGTACATCTATGCTGCAGAGACATATGTTGTCAATATTAATAGTAATGGAAGATATACAGTAAGTTGCAACAAATGTGTTGAATCCCTTAAACAGATTGGAAGACTATGGGTTGAAGATGGTGATCAATTAATTTAGAAAGAGGCTCCAAAATGGGCCCTACCCCTGAAATTATTGTTCATCCAGGAGGTTTAACCAAACTCTTATGGATTTTGGCTAAAAGGTACAATATAGGTGTATGTGGGTGTTCAACCAACAAAAACTTTCCCACTTCATCACTAATCACGTTATTAAGGACTGCTTGGGTAACCAAAATCTCAACCTCTTTATGGATATTAAACACAGGATCTCCTCATAGTGTTCAACATTATTAAACTGTCTATAAGCTTCCTCTATGTACATATCATGATCCATGATAACTATGCCCCTGCCTTTATCATCTTTTTTTTCATTATCTCTAAGAGCTGTTAATGCCTCCCTCTCACTTCTACTAAATTTATAAAACCTAGTATTATGCTGTTCATGTGACCATAATGTTTTTACTTCATGGCAAATAATACGTTCAAAAGTGTCTAACAATGGATTAATATCGGGAATGAACATACTTTTAGGTTTAAAAGAGACAGTAGGGACAATAGCAGATATAGGCTGTCATATAAAATGCATTTTCAATTTGATATTTCTTAAAAATTTCTGAAATGCGATTTCCCATTCAACAAACTCAAAGTTGTAGAAGGGAACAAAAGAAAGACTTTTGTTAAGGACAGAAATTTGTAGATGACTAAGTTCATATGATGAAATATTGAACAGTAAATAATTTTTTACGTCTCTAGTTTCCTCTCTCTGCAGGGATATTGGTCCCTCTGCAATGGCTGGTGCTTTTTGTTCTTCAATGGTGCGGTGGTATGTCGCTCCTCAAAAAAATAGCCAGTATTGGAGTCCTAGGATCCTGAGGATTAGGAAGTACCAGGTGAAGAGTCCTCTGTAATCCTGCTCTTTCTTGATGTGAAGGTGTTGTTGTGTTGATTGCACCAGCTTCTCTTGTGGTGTTGACTTGGAGCTCCCTGCGGGTGTCCTTCTTCTCCTTGTGACATCCCACCTTCTCCCTTGAAGAAATGTGCCTCTCGCTTCCTGGTTTGGCGCTGCTGTGTTTCGTGACATAATGTAATTTGCGCATCAATGTCTGTATGCTGGCTGAGTGTTGTAGTGCTGTACCGGTGTTGGGGAATCCGAAGCCCAGTGGATCCGGGTCCTTCTGCGAACATCCCTCCATATGTACACCGTATCAGATAGCTAATCTGCAGTGTCACGGTCAAACTTAGCTGCTTTCTGTGCTGTGATGGTATTGTCAGGGTTCGGTGAGGGAAGATGCCCTCGAACTAAGGTGGAGAAGGAGACTGCGATGTTGATGGCAGGATCCGGAACTGGGAGGTACTCAACACCCAGGGCGTAGAATCTAAGTTACCCCAGGTCTTCACCAGGAACCCCCGCAAGGGAGTATGGGCTTAGCTGCTGAGAGTAACCAGGTCGCGACCCCCAGGGGAGAGATAGTCCG